>CAUYON010000493.1:0-18606 GCA_963573935.1 Arctocebus calabarensis
AGACTCTCTAAATGATATCCAGGATATATTGAAAGTTTTGTTTTAAAACAGATTTAACAGGTTTTGAATTTCAGTAAATCAGGCACTCTAGAGCACAAAGTAAAGGTATAACAATTATGTGGTAACTGCTTAATCTTCCAAGGAGATAAGGATCTTTGTCATATGGAAAGAAATTGAATTGGTCTTTCTACAGTGTTAAATCCTGAAACCTATTCTCCTTTGTAGACTACTATATTATTGTCAGTTTCATACACTTTTACTTTATAAAGCACTCCGATAGGAAGTACTTTCTGGAGGTTCTCCCAGATACATACAGCTACATTTTCAGTTGTGCTGTAGAAAGAAAAAAAAAGAAAGAAGTTCAAAATGCAAATAATAAACACTACTTTACATTTAATATTTAGAATGTAAATTCTAGTTTTAAAAGATACCATTAAACTAAAACTTCAGAAATCACACAGCAATTAGATCAAATGTTCAAATCAATTCTTCTTCCTTAATATCTATGTGAGGCAAGACAGTGACGCCTACCTTACAATATCTGCAAAGTACGGCACATCCAAATCCAGATTCTTATGATCAAGAGGCTTCATAATTGCCTCCTACAGAGAAAACAAAGGAAAAAATAATTGATTCCACTTGTGATTCAAATTCCAAATTTTTCCAACTATGTCCCTAAACTTTACCCTGTCATTTAGCCACCAATTCAATATTGGTAAGTACAGGCTGGGCGTGGTAACTCACGCCTATAATCTCAGCACTCAAACCACAATCATTTACAGAACAACATCAGAGAGCTTTTGCCCATCTAACAGAAAAGGGAAATCATGTGCACTATCTCTCTTCTTTACAATCCTTTTCCTCATAAAGCTTAACATTATGTGTTTAACATACACTTAATTCAACTATTAAAGTCAGCAGTAGCGGACAGCATCTATGGCTCAGGGAGTAGGGCGCCGACCCCATATACCCAGGGTTGTCGGGTTCAAATCCAGCCCCGACCAAACTGCAACACAACAAAAAAACAGCCAAGTGTTGTGGTGGGCGCCTGTAGTCCCAGCTATTCAGGAGGCTGAGGCAAGAGAATCAATCGCCTAAGCCCAAGAGCTGGAGGTTGCTGTGAGCTGTGATGCCACAGCACTCTATGGAGGGTGACAAAATGAGACTCTGTCTCTAAAAAAAATAAATAAATAAACAACAGTAGCTATTATTGTGCTCCAACTTAGTAAATTGATTTTTTAAAAAGCTATCCTATAGCCAGAACATACAGAACTAAATAGTTTTGTGCCTAAATGCCTGGGGAGTTTTTTTGGTACCAAAGAGGCATTTCCAACAAATGAATCATTCTGTCATTAAGAGCCAAGTCCATGGGACACATGGCCCTGGCAATCCTGGGAAGGCAAGAGGAAGTCACTGGGAGTGTGTGTGTGTGTGTTGCTTCAGCTTTCCTGGAAGCCCCAAGGCAGGGCTGGCCCAGGGGCCATCTCAAGGCTGGGGGGCTCCTGCCAAGATAGTGGTGTCTGCCTTCACATAAGGTGAAGAATTACTTTAGGCTGCACCACCAACATGCACTGTTCGCAAAGGCCATATAAGACCTGGAACCAAACTGATACCACTCCCCAGGGGGTGCTGGGCGAAATCCCCCAGGTGCTCACAGAAGTGGGCAGCCCCTTACAAGAGGCCTGCAGATGACCAGGCTCAAAGCAGGGAGCTGGTGTCTTTCAGTAGCAGCATTTCTGCTGTAATGTGAAAAGACAGTTTCACAACAGCAACTGTCCCAGGAGGACCCATTAGCAACACTGACAAAAGCTTAGGTAGAAACAAAACAGCTTGGAAAAGTAAAATTTTGGTGCATCTTTTCCAGAGTTGATTAGTGTCTAGTATGTTTTATAAACTTAAATGATAATAGGTATCATTGTTGCTGCACAAACCATCAACCACAGAGAAGAGCTGGTATCTTTGAGAGGATTATTGAAACATGTCCTCCAAACATCACATGCTGCAGGGCTAGGCCATTCTGGTGGCAGGAGAGCCCCTGAAGCCCTCTAATCAAGAGTTCTGCCCAGTCCTCTGCTGTGTTCTGCAGCTGCTTAAAGAGGTTCAGCTTTGGGGGTTTAAATGATCAGACCCATTTCTTAACATGTGGTACCTTAAGAAACACACCTGACAACTTCTGGAAGCCACTGACCACCTGAGTAGGGCTCAGAAGTTCTGTCTTCCCCCAAGAGGTATGCTGGGATTCAGTGCTTCTCCCAGGGGCCCAAGAAAATAGAACACTCCACTACTAGCTCTGCAGCCATGAGGGATGTCCCAGTGCTATTTGCAAGAATCTAATGTCACTCGATATGGTATGATCAGTCACTTTTACTAATGGACATGTGTGGTGTCCTATGTTTCCTGGTGATCACTTATATTGTTGTCTTATATTCTACAACCCTTTCAGTACATTCCTAACCCTAATAAATGCAAGAACTCTGTCTTTATAACTTCCCTAAAGTATTTTGGGTGCAGTGCTATTTGTTCTTTTATTTATTCTCTCATTCAATCAATAGTTACTGAGCACTCACTATTCTTTACCTCCTAGAAAAAGTACACACTCTGTGAGCTATGTCTCCTCTATCTTTTGTATTCTTGGTACTTAGCTCACAAACTGATTCAAATAGACAAATTTGTTGGACATATGGATAATAATGTCAAAGAAGTAACGATCACTAATATTTTAATAAAACAAATGTCAAATTGTAGAACAAAAGTAAGTTGCAAAGCTAAAGTGAAGAACAGGTGAAATGATAGTATAATAAAAACAGCTGGATAGAAAAAAATCTACTCCCAACTTTGCAAATGACTAACCACTTGGCCTTGGAAAAGTCAGTTAACTGTTTAGCATCTCTCAATCCACAGAATGAAGAAGTTGGTTTAGACATCTCTAAGGTTCTTTACAATGTAAGAATTTTACCATGATGCAGTCCTGAATTCTGTACTGAACATCTCGTTGTGTGTTATCTCCAGTGAGTTTATAATACAGCCAGGTTGTAAGGAAAATTATTCCTGACTTTAAACATAGGCTTGCTTTCTGCTTTGAGAGATCTAAAGAGTAGAGTCACGAGAATGGCTGGCATGTGAGCTGTGTATGTGCAGGTCAGAAAATTGGCCTCCAAGAGAGAATGTATATGTGAGAAATAGCAATAAAGATTCTCTAGATTCCAAAGGTCTCTTGATACTGGAGGCAAAGGTATTGCTAAAGATCAGTGGTTTTGCAAAAACAAGGTAAAGACCTTCTGTCTGATCTTCTCCATGTCCTCCCTATCAGTGCTGAGGTCTGATGAGCAGCTTTTGTCTACCTCTTCCTGTTTTATGGTAATAAATACAACCCAAGGTTTGCTCTAGAGGACTCCTCCCTGAGCTCCTCAGTCCCCCAGCACAGACTCTGAGTCAAGATTTTTCATTCCTTGTGCAAAAACCCCTTCACAGGTGAATAAGACAAGACAGTGTTAAAATCTATGATCGAAGTACAATGACTATTTAGAGAAGGAACAGAAAGTTTCAAAGAGAAAGCTGTGTCTTGAAAGAAGGAGAAATTTTGTTAAATGAAGGAAATTAAGATATTCCAACAGGGAATACAAAGTATGTATGCTTCATTTCTTCCCATCACTATAATACAAATGTGACTGATTTCTATTAAGTTATTTAAACACCTTCAGAAGGCCATGAGAATAGTCCCTCCAACTACTCCCCTCTCCCATACCCAAATGTAATCACAAGTCAAAGAACCTCAGGAGATTTCAGGAGGTAGAAAAGGGAGGCTACTAAATACTATAATTATGGGACAGTACACAATAAGCACCCAACATGCCCTTACCTCCATATATTTTTTGAGGTCGGTCAAATTCATAACCATTCCTGTAACAGGATCAATCTAAAGAATAAACAAAGGTGAATTATTACTCTAATAGTTTCTCCATATTTAAACCACTGGCAAATCAGTAAAAAGGTCAATGTACAGAGATAGTGCCCACATCCCAGAGACAATCATTGATCTTAGCACAAAGCACTGTGTCCTCCAAGCATCCTTTTCATTGTAAAGCTCTTTTACCTGTCCACGTAAAGCACATGAAAGACAACACTTGGGGAGAAGAGAAGCCTGGAATGGTTGCAGCTCACCACATACACAAAGGCCAACAGATAAGTAATAATGATTAGAGCAGACATTTGCAACACAGAATCCACCACATTGCCTGAAAGGGGCCCAGCAATCAGCACAAACCACACAAATATTTTCAACACATACCTCTCCATGTACTGTCACCACAACTATGGAAAAGAAAACAAAACACCAAAAAACCAGCATGACATTCAACAGATTAACATCCAAGGACAAGTTAGCAACATAAATTATTAGATCCCTGACTCCTAAAGCTACATGTATGTTTTTCCCAAAGTAACTGTTCTTAAAGTTAAGATCTTTATCAATACCAAAGCAAGACTCAACCAAGACAAAGGAGCTTATTAGAAATTTTGACTAAGCAGAGAAACTTAGCCAAGGCCAAAACAGGTATAAATTCTGCTTATGATCTTGATGCACCAGGGGGACTGAGAAGCTACTCGGTCTCTTACTGTAAAAGCAGAAAATGCACATGTAGGTTTCCAGCCACACACCAAACTGGCTCAGACTGGGCAGCACCCTTCTAAGCAAGCAAAACTACCACTGGGCCTTAAACTCTTCTCCCTTTACTCACACAAATGTAGTAAAGCTTTGCAAATTAACAAATGCTTATATGAAACATTGGAAAAATCTTGATGATGAGTGCTTTACAAATAACTTTTACATACCGATAAATTTCTTAGCTCCATACAAATACCATTAGGTATTACGTGGTAAGTGAGTACACTGAGGTAGAGATATCATAGATCAAGAAAGAGGCAGGAACTAAACCAGCAATCCTAATCATCTGACACCTTGTCTAGTCTTTTTTAAGACAGCCGCATCCTATTATATTCTATAGCTTATGCAGCTGCTTTTTGAGGATCCCACCTTTATAATTGTGTCCATGGCCATTTGGATTGCTGCATTTTCCAAATAATTTCAAGTTTTCTTCATCATCCAGATGTTTACTAATAAAAAAAAAAAAAATCAGCATGACACAAGCATCACATTCAAATCCCTTCTCTGTCCCCTACATTTATTATTTGCTCTGGTCTTCTTTGTAAAGTTTCACAATTTATTATTACTTTAGCTTACCAAAGCTGAAGGGGGAATCATAAATCACTCTGACTTCATTACTCAGCTATACATCAGAAACCAGAGATTGCTCTCCAATTAGATTGCTGTACCATACGAAGTAACATTCAGACCTTACATTCAACAAGGTTCCAGCAAGCAGTCTAAGTAGTCTTCCATTTTTCGATTCAACACCTACTGAGTACCTTCATTCAGGCAAGTACTGAATGAAGCAAGAGCACACAATCATAAACATAAGATGTTTGTCCTCGAGGGGCTTAAACTCTCATTTCTCTCAAAAGCTAACCTATTCATCCAGAAAAAAATATTTTTTTAATCTCATTTCTCCTAAAAATAATTATACCACTGGTAAGTATTCCCTTTAAGAACCTTACTTTATTATGCCTCAATCACTGCCAAATGACAATTTTACCAATCCACTGAGGGATATTCTAATAAAGTGAAATTTTAAAATTGTAACACTTAGCTGTTGTTCCAGACAGAAAACAATTTACTTATTGAATTTTTACACCTATTCCCACCCAATCAACTTTGCATTTTTTAGGAGGCCTTGTCACCCTCATAATGTTTGAGCGTCCTTTTTTTTTTTTTTTTTTTTTTTGATAGACTCCAGCTCTGTTACCTGGGCTACAGTGTCATAGCCTCAGCCTAGCTCACAGCAAGCAACCTCAAACTCTTAGGCTCAAGCAAGTCTTAGCCTCCCAAATAGCTGGGACTATAGGTGCATGTCACCACACCTCACTTATTTTTCTATTTTTAGTAGAGACTGGCTGGTCTTGAACTCCCCAGCCTCCCAGTGTGCTAGTACTGCAGGTGTGAACCACTACACTTGACCTCAGCTTCTTTTAAGATCTTTACTATACCCCCCACTTTCTTCTGCTTATCCACTTCTTGCATTTGGAGTGCTAAAGTCTCTTGCACATATTCTCTCACTTTACTCTCTACAAATCTGGCTACATTGTAAATGCCAGACGTAATCCCTAAGATGAAGCCTGGTAAGAAACAAACCTTTGTCCAATGAACGAATTGATTAATCCTGTTAGAAATGATTATTACCATTTCACAGGTGAGAAAATGGAGGCTTCGACAGAAGAACCTGCTAGTCAATGGTAAAACTCTCCTGAAAATCCACTCTTCAGGGCATTCAAGCAGTCTGCATGCTCCGGCTTCAAACCCCAAGTGTGCTGCTTGCTTAGGAAACTTAACATCTGGGCTCATTTTATCTTTGGTAAAAGGGGGGTAAAACTTGCCTTTCTGTAATTATCAGTTCCTAAGGCTAGCTATAATATAACATTAACTGACATTTACTAAGTGTTTATGATGTGCCAGGGACTATGTAATCCTAAGTTTAACTCTGTCTACATCCACAGCAAGGCTTGCAGGGTGGGGAATCTGCGGCCTTGGGGCCACGTACGGCCTTCTGAATCCACATTTTTCAGGACGAATCCTTTAACCAAGGGGATTTGTTCTGCGAAGTTTGGAGTCGGGTGAGGGGCTGCACTCGGGCTCGGAGGGCGCAGGTGCTTCGGGGCACCGAGCCGGTGTGGGCCCCGACCCCACGGTCGTCGCCCCGCGCAGTCGGCGACGCCAGCCTCCCAGCCCCACGGCCTCCCGCACGGCTCCAACGCCGGCCGCCGCCCGCGAAGGCGCCCAACCCTCGGGAGCGCGACGTTCTCCGGCAGACGGGCACCTGGGGCACACCCTACCTGTACAGCCGGTGGCTGGCGCTGAAGGAGGTGCAGCGGGACACTCGCGCCCAGCGGCGCCCGCCCTGCCCTGCCGCGCTCATTGTCTCCCAGGTGCCTCCCGCGCACTGCCGCCGGCACTTCCGCCGGCGCCTCCTCCCTCGCGGCTGCGCAGTGCGGCCTTGCGAGCCCGCCCGGAAGCGGTCGCGAGTTTGGGCTCCGGCCAATCCAGCCCGGGCGGGCAGTTAGAGGCGTCCCTGATGGTCTGAATCTCTTAGCTGAAAGAGGGTCCCGTCAGCTGAGCTTGCCTTGTAGCGGTCAAGGTGGCTGGCCACTTAGTGTCCTTGATTTTAGGTCTGCCTCGCCCTAAGTAATGCCACGAGTTCACGCCAGTCTGGGCACACTCTGGGTCTTGGAGTGACCTCTTTAAATCTCCCCTGAACACGTATTAACAATTCTCCAGCCAGTGTAGACACCTTGGGAACTTGTTCCCTCCTTCTAATCACAAAGGGTGTCCTGATTAGGGACAAAAGGGATCTACATGGAAGAAAGAAAAAAAAGTCTGGCCTTTTTGACCTTCACACAAGATAGTTGAAAGAAAAGGCCTTGCAGCAAACAATGAGTTTCGGAAACTTTGTAACTCAGTTGGTTAAGTATGATTATAGTTTGTTATAAAATAGAGTAATAAAGTAGAATAATGGTTGCAGGTTAAAGAACAGTGACCACAATAGGGTTGCCATACAATACTTGAAAAAAGCAGGTAGCAATTGTTGAGAGGTAAAGGAAAATGAGCAGATGTGGTAGTTAAGGTAACTTGGAATGGATAAGTAGATAAGATTACTCAAGTATTTTTGGAGACCAATGAAAAATCTTTGTAGAAAATTATAGGGGAAGTCAAAATGAAATATTTATACTGGTGTATAGTCTTTGAGTCAGTTGGGAGGGGAACTCTTTCCCAATCTGGGAAAGTCAATGTTTCATTTCATATAAATTGTGCTTTTTTTTTTCTTCTGTACTGTGTCCTGGCTGCTTTATTTCTACTCCCTTTTATCTTACTTTCATTTTAACTCAGTCAAACTTGCTAGTTCTGCTGAGTAACTGGACCAGATCAACTGGACATCTTAAGGGTCTCAGAGACACCTGACGAGTCAAAACTAGGTACATTTTCCAATACTATGTCATATCTTGGCTCCATTCATTCTTTCATTAAATATTTATTTGGCATCTCTTATGTGGCTGACATTGTTCAAGCACTAGGGTGGTTAGTTTACATTGCAGGTGAGGAAAATCAAATGATGACAAGCAGGACAAGTCAGTGATTAACCATGGACTAGTAGGTTTTCTGCATATTTACAAGAGGAAAATGAAATGATGGGGGAGAGTAGCAATATAAGCCAGAATGATGATTTCTCTCAAATGTCTCTTGGTCTCCAGCTACCTATCCTGTTTTGTCTACAACACATTATGTAGCAAACATTCTTCACACATGTTCAAATAGTTGTCTCATCTCCCCCATTAGACTATAAAGAAAGGACTTCAAAGAATTATAAACAGATTTTTGAAATAGAGACTAGTTCGATATTGTCACTTTAGAAGAAAATACAGAGCCAGATAAATGAATTGCTATTTCAAAATCACTCAGAATAGAAACAATACTTCCCCAGAATTGACTATCTTAAAGCTAAATACTCTCCAATAGTCAATGTTTATGCAGTTTATTCATTCTAAAAACAGTTTAAAGAATCAAAAAAAAGAATAAATGAATAGAAGGCATCTCTGAGAAATTATTTTCATTGTTTGCTTCAATAAAATATTTCATCCCATTGGCAGAGTTCTTGCTCTAATTTATTTTGTGAAAGCTAGTTCTATACAAGAATACTTAACTGAATTCACCATCAGTGGTTCTGTTATGAGTTGGACTTAAAATTCATATGTTGAAGTCTAACTCCTTGTTGTAGAGGAATGTACACCATGCTTGCAAAGGACAGTTATTGATTCTTATCACATTAAAAGGAAATGCTGAGAACAGGACAGTCTCCTGGCAAACCTAGAGATGTTTTGTGACTTGGGGGCAATCCTCCAAGTAACTCAGTGTTCCAGAAAGAGATAAGGTTGGTCACACACTAGTAAGCACATGTTAATCATTGATACTTAGTAGTTCTTCATGAAGGTTGTGGGGAAAGAACACGTGAAAAAAGAACATGTGAGGAGAGCACGTGGCAATCCTCTTTTGCATGCAGCCCTCATATGTAATTACCTTAACTCTTTACACCTGTTTGTGTATGTCAATTACTTAACTCTCCACACCTGTTGTGTATAATCTTAATAGCCGTTGCGTAGGGGGCTCGGGGCTACCCTGCAACTGAGGTAAGCCCACCTCCTGTAAGCTTATACTTCTAATCCGTGTCATGCCCGATTCCTTTCTGTGGCAACCAAGACCACGGCCATAAGGGTCGCAACACCTGGTACCTCCGCATGTAACTATCTGAAAATAGAGTTGCTGTAGATTTAATTAGTTGAGATGAGGTCATTAGTGTGGGCGCTAATCCAGTATGTGGTGTCCGTGTAAAAAGGAAAAACATGGGCACAGAGACAGATTCTTCCAGAAGCGTATTACTATATGGAGACAATCTCCATAGACATTTCCAAGTTCAGGAGAGAGCCCTGGAACAGATCCTTCTCTGGAATTCCTCAGAAGGAACAAACCAATCTTGATTTCAGAATTCCAGACTTCAGAAGTATGAGACAATACATTTCTCTCATTTAAGTCCCCAGTTTGTGGTACTTTGTTACAGCAGACCTAGCAGATTAATACATTAATTAACCAATAACCAAAAAATATTCCTCTTAATTTTAGCTTTTAGTGTTTAGAGATCGATAGCCATTTAGGTGTAGTTCCCACTTCACTCGTGCAATATTTACTGACTTTATTCTTCCTTTTTTGTCTTGGAAACCAACTTCTTTTTTTCTTCTCTATTTTTTCTTTTGTTAGTGAAATCTATGAATCACAGAAGGCTAACATCTATTAAGAGATCTCCCAAGGTGCTCAAATGGATACATATTGGCAAGGGAGCCCCCAATTCCATCATCTTTCAGTCTTTATCGTATATTACATAAAAATCGTTTATCAACAACCAAATGCCAGGCTCAAGAATGAATAGTACATACATGGTTCCTGTCCTCATTAAGTTCAGTGTCATGGGGGAGCCAGGTTCAGAAATAACATTATGATAAAATAAACAAAACAAATGCCTCAGGAAAAAGCAAAGAAGGTTTCAAAGATGACATGACTTTTGAGCTAGATTTCAAGAGGGGAATTTCAAGAAGAGAAAATAGTGTAAGCCAAGGAAATGTGGAAAGGTGCAGCTTGTATATTGACAAGCTGGGCTACAATGGGGAGACAGTTGAGAGACAGGACTAGTGATATTGAATTGGGGACCAAATTATGAGAAGGCCTTGAACACCATGTTAAGTCAAAAGGAAGGAGGCTCCATCCCATCCATCCTATCTCCCTCCCAGTTCCTCCCTAAGAGAAGAGAATTTTCATCTGCTTAACTTGTATTTCCAGGCACTATTTGGGCCTTGTTTACTCAAAGGCAGGCTCACTGTGTTAAAAGACCCCAGTGGCTTACTCTCTGATGCTATGCTGGGGGGAGGAACTGAGCCAAAATCTGCTCCTGCCCCCCGTGCCTTCAGCCCCATCCCAATGCAGCCTGGCCATCCTCCATCCTAGTCACACTCTATTCTGCTTCTTGCCTCCCTGGAGTAAGCTGCCCAGGTGCTGCCCACCTGCCTCTCCCTTTTCCTCTAGTTGTACCCTGCATACTCCTTTTCCTTGAGTCTCTGGACGTGGCTAGTGGTAAGATTTGGGCGTAGGGAGAGCAAGAGATCCAGCCTGTGTTTAAGCCATGGTCATATGCTCAATCAATTTTACCAGAACTTTCTACATTGGATTACCAGGCATGTGTGCCTAGATTATAAAATGCCATTGACCATTTTTTGTCTTTCCCTTCAAGAACCTTACAGATAGCAGGGCCAAGGTGGAATTCATGTATCCTTGGGTGAAAAATCTTATGATTATGCACATATTACTAACTCTTGGATGTCTGAACTTTACTCCCTGTGATTTAAGATAAAGATTTATAAACAGAGGAAAGACATACAGATCTGTGTGCTTTCCAGAGGTCAACCATCAACCAGTCTCTCCCTCGCCCTTCGGATCAAAATAAGATAGATCAAATCTCCACATGTAGTCTAAGGAAATACAATGAATACCTTTTCAGGGATTCTGTGAGACATAGGGGGACTTACATTCTCATGGTTACTTCAGGCTCTGTGCTCCTGCACCTGCTGTATTAATTCTATTTAGGCATCTTCTTGCCATCCTAAACCTGCTGCTCTGGTTTACATCTCACAAACCTAGCCCTTCTGCTTTGTTGCCACAGTGCAAGCTCCCCACATGTGGCATTTGTGTGTGTGGAGCACCTCACTTAAGAAGAAAGGGTTTTTGACATTTGAAATAACTCCTAAGGAAAATTAGAGCAGAAACTGATTCTTGTTGGGTCAGGACTGTGCAGAAAGCTTAATCTTAAGTTCTTAGGCACCCCAAATTTCATGTCTGGGGCCCTTTTTCAGCAACAATTCCCATGCAGAGAAAGCATGGGAATAGAGTTTGGCTGAGAGAGGGAGTGTAACTGAAGGAAGAGTAAACAAGGGATTTTGAGAGTGTTAGTAAGAGTATGGTTTAGGTGTCAAACCTTGGCTGCTTTAGGGCTATTGGTAAAATCTGGCAGGGTTTGGAAAGATAGAAATGGGTGGCCTCTGTGCCTCAAGGAGTAGGGCACTGGCGCCGGCCCCATATACCGGAAGTGGCAGGTTCAAACCTGGCCCTGGCCAAAAATTGAAAAAAAAAAAAAAAGAAAAGTAGAGATTATGTGGTCTCTAGTGCCACCTGTTGCCCAATTAAATGAAGAACTAGTAGCTCTTCGTCTATCCCCGGAGGATTATACACCTGGAGAAGTGCCTGACTTTAGTGATGTCCCTCAAAACTATTACCTCCAAGGGAGGGCTGGGCATGGATAGGAAGTGGTAGTAGGTGATCCGTAAGAGGGTTGTGCAGCTACAGTAGCATCTGCTGTGGACATTAGAAAAAAATCCAGTTTAGAAGAAGCCTCCAAACATGCTGTAAATGGCTTCCTATCCTCTGAATACTTAGGACCAACAAACAGTCATAGGTAGTCTGTGAAGGAAAGAACAAGGTGCTCTTCTGAGTTATATTCAAAGTCTGCTGCCTATGATCACTTCTTCTCCTACGACCTCTGTCACCCACCTTTCTGATGGTGGTAATGACCCAAGTTTAGTTCTTCTTTCATGTATTCTTATTGTTACCTAAAGGAAGATACATCCAATACAGTAAATTTAAAACTGAATTCAAAGGTTGTATCAACACTTCCTTAATGATTTCAAGGAAAACCCCTAAGAAAAAATGAAACCATAATTATCTCATGAATTCTGTTTAATAGGCATTTAAAAACCAAGTGTCTATGGTTTGGGAGGCAGGGTACCCTTTTTACTCTATTGAGCTCAGTAGTTTTAAACTTAGTTTCCAGGCCTTGTAGTTGTCTTATCATGTGGGTATGAAGGTGCCATGGAAACCATAAGGCATTTGCACAGGTACCTCTGCTCGGGCCAGTTCTTCAAAGTTCTTGGCATCCAACACTAAGAGGAAATTGCTTTCATTCTAGAACAGGAAAGACAACATTGAAAATTCCTTCTTTTTAAAATCAAAACACTATCTCCTCCACTGGCTATACAAATCCTAATGGTGAGACCATGTCTTATACATCTTCATATCTACCCCCAGTACTAGCACAGGGCCTTGCCTGTTCACTCACTAAATGTCTCCTGAATCACTGAACTGGACTGAAAAGGAAATCATGGCTAAGAAGTTCATACCTAGAGCAAAGAAATTAAGTTGTTTATATCAATCACCTTCAAAGGCTTTCTTTGAATTTAATGATCTTTTTGCTTGCTCCTTTCCAATTTGTTAAGAGACATAGAAACTCTTTCTTTCAAATTAGAAATGTCTCTATTTTGTGTTACTTTGGAGCTGTTCAAAGGGCATCATTGCAAGACAGAGAGAGATTTACCCTAACTACAGGAGTGGCAAGCACATGACATAAGGATGATGTCCTCCTACTCCCAGGGCAGAAATCACTAAGAGATCACAGCACTTTACCACTGAACCCTTAAAAGGCCTCAGAATCCTACACTCCAGAAAGCCACTAATAATTGATCAAAGGTGGTATTCAAAGTGAACCTGTTTTCCATCAGATTGCCCCAGACAAGAAGTCTGATAGTAAATAGCATTATTAAGACACTAGGCCAGGGATTATTATAGTGGACTTTGAGGTCATTTCATTGAAATTGGAAACATCAATGGTGTTATGAATATTAGACTAAAAGTCAGAAAACTTAGATTTAAATACTGACTCATGCCAATCTTACTGATTCATGCCTCTTGGGAGGCTAAGGTGAGAGGATCACTTTAGGCTAGCAGTTCTAGACTAGCCTGGGCAACACAACGAGACCCTATCTCTACAAAAATTTTTTAAATTAGCTAAGTGCAGTAGTACATGACTACAGTCCTAGTTTCTCGGGAGGCTGAAGCAGGAGGATTGCTTAAGCCTGGACATTGGAGGTTACAGTGAGCTAAGACCATGCTACTGCACTCTATCCAGGACAAGAAAGTGAGACTCTTTCTCAAAAAAGAAAATAAATTACTTGATCATTATGAGATCTTGTGCACATCTCTTTCAACTTCTTTATGTTACAAAATTCACATGTATAAAATGGTATCCCATGAAGGTGTTTTGATGACTACGTGAGATATTATATATGAAAATAATGTGTAACTTAACAAATTCCTATTCAAATGTAAATTATTATGATCTTACAAATAGAACTTTAAAACAATAATAAAGTATGAATTGTGATAAAGAGTATGTAAACACTAAAAAGGGGAAGAGAAGGGAGAAGATGCCATATTGGAATCAAAGTAAACTATGGGCAGCATCAGTATGCATCCTTGATTTATCAGATGGCTTAGTGTGCTTTATGACCAGTGACAGGGAAATATGTTTACCTGGTTGGGTGTGATGATCACAGAAAGAATAACCCCACTATCTTCTTCAGTGGCTCCTGGTACTGGAACAAAAACGGGTTCTGAGGGATAATAGTTCTCTTTTCTCCAAACCTGCAAGTTCCCAAAAAATATTTGATAAAAGGTCAGTTGTGAGCCAGAAACTTTCTATACCTTTTGTCACCCTAAGCATGAATTTGGATATCAATAGAATATTCCAAAAGTAAAAGAATCAGGCTTACTGAGTAGAATATAGGAAAGAAGGAGGGAGATTTTGCAGCCCCACATCTGATCACCATTGAACATAATTTGTGTAATTATAATTTCCCATCAACCTGAAAAATGGGTGTCCGAACAAACTTAACTCCATGATTTCTCCCCAAATAACATTGAGATCAAGCACATATTGAGAGCTTGGGATCCATCTAGATTCCCTACAGGGAACATAACCCTAACTTAGACGATTTCATGGTTTTTAAACTCAATAAAGAAGCTGGCTGAGCTGCTTAAATATTAAAGAATTTGGGAGGGTAGAACAAGATGACAGACTAGAGATATCTCAGCAGCCACTTGCAGGTAAAATCACAGAGAGAAGACTCTAGCCACCTCTGGGGCACATCATTCAGGGGCACAGAGAGACAGTAGGGACACCAGGAGCCAAGGGGGAGGTCAGGAGCAGTGAAAGACCAGCACAGAAAGTGAGTGCCTGGGTGTGTACAGAGGCCAGCTGGCCCTCTGACAGAGGGCTAGAGACAGGGAAGCCCTGCCCTACAGTTTTTCTGGACTTGAGTACTTGCTGGAGCTGCCTTAGGAGGGCTCAAGTGAGTGAACTTAATCAGCACCTAGCTCCCAGATTGAACCACCAACCACCCCTTTGGTTCAGCTGCTACCACAGCACTGCCATTTTGGGAGCACAGGTCCTAGCACATGGCTGGCTCTGGTGTGGGTGCCTGCTGAGCTCAGGCATCCAACCTTGGGGTGAGCTGGGAGGCTCTGGCACCCTTAGGAAAGCCCCTTTGTGACCAAGGGTACTGTTTGGAAGGTCGAGTTGTGTCTCCTGGGATGTCTGGCAAGAGCTTTAGGCTTCCAGCCGTGCAGGGTTTGAGCACTAGCCAAATGACCAAGCCCTGATTTAGGGCAAATAAATTGGAAGATGGGACCAGGTCTCCTCACAACTAGATAGTGGCTTCCAGCGCTCATCTTATATAGTACAATCAGCATGTGTGTTTTACATCTCCTAACCGCTGCAGCACTACCTGGTGCCCAGGCAATATATTGCACTATATATATTTTTCTCTTTTTTTCCCTATCTTCTGGGAGTATCACCCAGGCAATATATTGCAATATATTTTTTAATTTTTTTGACATTTTTCTTGTTTTTTTCTTTTGGTGTATTTTTATGTTTTTACTTTTATTTTCTTTAACATCAATGGTTCCATTTTTGCTACAGTTTTTATGCCCCTTTTTATTTCTTTTTTCTTTATCTCCTTTTTCTTTCTTTTTGTAGAGACTTTTCTACTTTTCTCATCTTTCCTTCATAAATTTCTCAAACAACAATTAAGATATCCCTCTTTTTTACACTTTATATAATTTTGTTTTTTAATTTTACTGCTATCATTTTTTTTGTTTGTTTCCTTTTTAAAATCTTTTTGTTCTATTTCATTCTGTTTTCTATTTATGGGACAGAGCCTCGCTTTGAGGCCTGGACTAGGGTGCCACACATTAGGCTGACTAAAAGAGAATTTGAGCCCCTGGTCTAGGGCATCCGTCTAGCTTTACTCTTTGAATGACTGTATTAATAGGTCCTCACCATGATACATTCTGATTTCTCCTATATTTGGAAGAGGTGGGGTCTTGCTTTGCTCAGGATGGAAAGGAACTCCTGACCTTAAGAGATCCATTCAGCCCAGCCCCACAGAGTCCTTGAATTATGGATGTGGGTCAAAGTGCCCTGCAAAACACCACTATTACTCCAGTTGTTCTCCTTCCATCCTTCTCTCCATTTTTTTTTTTTTTTTTTTTGTAGAGACAGAGTCTCACTTTATCACCCTCGGTAGGGTGCCGTGGCATTACACAGCTCACAGCAACCTCCAACTCATGGGCTTAGGCGATTCTCTTGCCTCAGCCTCCCAAGTGGCTGGGATTACAGGTGCCTGCCATAACGCCCGGCTATTTTTATGTTTTGCAGTTTCACCGAGGCCAGGTTTGAACCCGTCACCTTCAGTATATGCCGGCGCCTTTACTCGATGAGCCACAACAGCCACCCTCCATTTTTAAATTTTTCCTTTCACCTCTGTTTTTTTCTCTTTTCCTTTCTTCTCTCTCTTCTGATTCCTTAATCTTTTCTTCCTTTAGGCCCTATAACAAGAGGCCATTCCAACACATAAGCACAGAGACAAGGAAATTGAAAGAGAAGAAGGAAGTGAGAGGGAAAAGTAGGGTAAAGAAGTGAACAAGAAAAAAAAAACACATGAGGAGCAACCAACAAAATAATTCTGGCAACATGAAAAACAGGAACAGATCAACCCCTCCAAGGGATCATGAGGTAGCTACCCCACAGGATCCCACCTATAAAAAATTATGGAAATGACAGAAAAGGAATTTAAAGTATGGATATAAAAAACAATGAAGGGAGGGCAGTACCTCTGCCCCATATACTGAAGGTGGTGGCTTAAACCCGGCCCCAGCCAAACTGCAACAGCAACAAAAAAATAGCTGGTCATCATGGTGGGCGCCTGTAATCCAGGCTACTCTGGAGGCTGAGGCAAGAGAATCACCTAAACTCAGGAGTTGGAAGTTGCTGTGAGTGTGTGACACCACAGCACTCTACTGAGGGTGATACAGTGAGACTGTCTCTACCTTCCCCCAAAATGAAGGCAATAAAAGGGAAAGTGGAAATCACCAAAATGAAATCCAAAAATTGACCCAAGAAATAAATGAAAGCCATGAGGAAATTAGAAAAGATATATTAGAGCATAAGGGATTGAAGGAGTCACTCAGGGAACTTAAAGATGCAGTAAAAACCATCAATAACAGATGAGACCAGGGAGAAGAAAGAATATCAGAGCTACAGATAAAGTTCTTGACCTAACTTGGGCATTTAAAGAGGCAGAGAGAGAAAAAATCAGTGATCACTTACCAAATTATGGAACTTCATGAAGCATTCAAACACAAATTATAGGTATCCCTGAAGGGGAAGAATGACCCAAAGGAATGGAAGCCCCACTAAAGGACATCATAAAAGAAAATTTCCTGAGCATCATAAAAGATTCCATCACACTCCTTTTAGAGGGATATCAAACCCTGTGTCATATCAACACAAATAGAACATCTCCAAGACACATTGTAAGGAACCTAGCCAAGGTCAAAATGAAAGAGAAAATGTTGCAAATAGCCAGGAGTAAACACCAATTGACCTACAAGGGCAAATCCATCAGGGTGACAGCGAACTTTTCAGCTGAAACTTTTCAAGAAAAGTCATCTACCCTTAATCTTCTTAAACAAAACAATTTTCAGCCTAGGATTCTATATCCTGCTAAACTCAGCTTCAAATTCAATAGAGAAGTAAAATCTTTTACGGACATGAAAATATTGACAAAATTCACCACAACAAGACCAGCTCTGCAGGAAATATTCAGGTCCATTCTCCACACTGACCATCACAATGGACCACAACCAAAGTAGATACCCAGAAATTAAAGGACAAAACCTAGTTGCCACAATGATAAAAGGATAAAACTAAGCAACAGACTTTCACCAAATAAGATGAATAAAACTCCACCACACTTATCAATTCTCTCAATAAATGTGAATGGCTTGAATTTTCCACTGAAGAGGCACAGACTTGCTGACTAAATTAAAAAGTACAAGTCATCTATATAATATATCCGGGAAACACACCTAACCTTGAAGGACAGAACAAGAATCAGAGTGAAGAGTCAGAAAACAATATTTCAGCCAAACGAAACTCAGAAGAAAAAAGGGGTAGCAATCTTATTTTCAGATACAAGTGGATTTAGAGCAACTAAAGTTAATAAAGACAAAGATAATCACTTCATACTGGACAAGGGAATAATAGAACAACAGGACATTTCAATTCTAAATATAAACACACCTAACTTAAATGCTCCCATATTTATGAAACACATCCTAACTGGTCTGAACAATATTATATCCTACAAAACTGTGATAACTGGGGACTTTAATACCCCTCTGATAGAACTGGACAGATCCTGTTAACAGAAAGTAAAAAAAGAAATAAGGGACTTAAATACAACCCTAGAACATATGGGCTTAATAGACATATGCAGAATATACCATCCCAAAGCTAATGAGTAGGGCAGCTCCTGTGGCTCAGCGAGTAGGGCACCGGCCCCATATACCGAAGGTGGCAGGTTCAAGCCCGGCCTCGGCCGAACTGCAAAACAAAAAAATAGCCGGGTGCTGTGGCAGGCGCCTGTAGTCCCAGCTACTCGGGAGGCTGAGGCAAGAGAATCGCTTAAGCCCAAGAGCTGGAGGTTGCTGTGAGCAGTGTGACGCCA
>CAUYON010000495.1:0-17893 GCA_963573935.1 Arctocebus calabarensis
TTTCTTCCATTCTTGAGATACTTTGCTAAGAAGAATATGTTCCAGCTCCATCCATGTAAACACAAAAGAGGCAAAATCTCCATCTTTCTTTAAGGCTGCATAGTATTCCATGGTATACATGTACCACAATTTATTAATCCATTCATGGGTCGATGGGCATTTGGGCTTCTTCCACGACTTAGCAATTATGATTTAACAGAATTCTTATAAGGAAAGGATTTTGACACTAAAATATACATAGTAAATTCTCTTTTTAAAACCTGGCCCTAGAGGATAGCATCAGAATCTATAGGACAGGTGCCTTTTTAAATAAAGGTCTGAGGTTCAGGATATATTTTAAACCCTTGTAAGGAATTGCAAAAGTATGCAACATCTGGATGGGTTCCTGCTAATGTGAGTTATTCTGGGGAGAGGAGTCATGGTTTCAATGAGATGCCTCTGCACAGTGAGTCGAGGCTGCTCTCAGAGAAGGGGGAGATGTTGTCCCGTGATTGACTGCAGTGGCTGAGCCATAGAAATGGCGTTTGATACACAGCACATCTCCATCTTTGTGAAAATAGCTGGGATGATGCCCTGAATCTCCTCTCAGATAACTTGGATTTAAGAATCAGCTTTGCAATTTACTTGCTGAATAAATGCAGCTTTCCAAGTTTCAGGCTTCTGGTCTATGAAATGGTAATAATATCCATCCTACCTACATCACCAGATTACTATAAAGTTTAAAATTAAATAATTCAGCAATAACTGCTGAACTTCAATTAAAAGACAGGAAAAGGTTTAGCATACAAGTGCAAGCCCCATGTTGATAGACTAGCCAGCCCTAGTGAACTCCAAATTAAGCCTGAAGAGGAGTCAGATGCGAAATAATGGTTTACACATTATTTAAGCAAATCTTTGGGACTATGGTTGACATATGTTTGGGGCCTTCTCTACAGTGTGTAGTTCTTCAACATGTGTATGTTTGGGGGAATTCTCTCCCCTCTTGAACAGAACCACAATTCAGGAAAACCGTGACACAGTGGTGATTTAATAGGAAGCAATAAAAGAAAACCCAGAGTCCAAAGAGGGCAACATACCATAATGAATCTTCCTGGTGACATCTCCAAAAGAAACATGAACCAAAACAGGGAGAACCGTGGTGGCTTTATGTGACTGAGAGGACCTACTCAGGGATCCCACGAGACCCTCTCTGAGGGCTTTCAGACAAGTTGAAGACACTTAAAGTGTATGTGTGTGAAGTGGTGGCGAAGTTTGTGTTCTCTTATCAAGAAATGACAGGGAGCAAGAAAACCCTCCTACAGCCTACAACTATCCTGTGTTATCACTAAAAAAAACCAGCTGTATTACAATTCCCTTTGTTCTATTTTTCTTCATATTAAGGGTACGTGTATACATATATTTTTCTCTAAATAAATTCAGTTGTCTATCTACTTCTATTTATAGTTTAACTAATTAACCATGGTGTTTTCATACAAGTGAAGTTGATAACCTTGTGCATATTATGAATGTTCTATCTGCCTGACATGTCCTTCTTAAAAGTATATTTTTAAATCCCTCTCTTTTGTTTCTTTCCCACACACACACTCACCCATGAGCACTCACTCACACACACACACACACACACACACACACACACGTGCTCGAATAAGGCACTAAAAGGCTTAAAGATTGATTTTGTATTTCTGGATTAGAGCAGGATTTGTTAATAGCCATAATTATAAACAGTATCTCTTCCTAACAGTGCTTAAATGTCACAAAATTAAATGAGGTTTAATTTTTACTTCAAAATTGGTTTTTACTTCTTTTTTCAGGAAGTTTTTATTTTTAAATTTAGAATGTTATAGGGGTACATGTGTTTTATTTACCTAATTTGTTTTTGTATATTTTAAGTCAAAGTTATAGGTGTGCCCTTCACCCAGAAAGTGTGAAATGCACTCATGCGATATACCTGCTGTATGGAAATTTACCTATCCCCTTCACCTCTCTCTTGTACTTGAATTTCATTGAGTTTTGCTTCTGTATGAGCATATAGGGGTTGATCAACTAGTTCCATTTGAAGATTGAGTACATGTGGTATTTGTTGTTCCATTCTTGCTACTACTTCATTTAAGGGAATGGTTTTCAACTCCATCCAGGTTGTTACAAAAGATAATAGATCATCATATTTTTATGGCTGACTAATATCAATTCATTTGTGTTTTGATGGTCAGTAAGGTTGTTTCCACATCTTTGTGACTGTGAATTTTACTGCTATAAACATTCAAGTACATGTATCTTTTTCGTAGAATGTCATTTTTTTCCCCCTTTGGGTAAATACCTAGTAGTGGGATTGTAGTATCAAATGGTAGGTCTACTTTAAGTTCTTTAAGGAATCTCCATACTATTTTTCATAGGGGTAGAACTACTTTGCATTCCCACCAAAAATGCAGGAATGTTCCTTTCTCTCCACATCCGCACCACCATCTGTTGCTTTGGAACTTTATGGTATGAGCCATTCTCACTGGGGTAAGGTGGTATTTCAGTGCGATTTTTACCTGCATTTATCTGATGATTCGAGATGCTGAGCATTATTTCATGTTTCTTGGCCATTAGTCTAGCTTCTTTAGAAAAATTTTGTTCATGTCACTTGCCTAACTTAATATTTGTCTTACCCCATTAGTAGATTATAAAGAAACTCACTGAAGGCAAAGCCTTTATCTTATTAATCTTTGTATCCTTTGCCATGTTTTTAAAAGAGTGCCTTCCTTAAAGTAGGCACTCTTTAAGGAAGATCTCTTCTTGTCAATTTGCTTATTTGTAGAGTCTAGTTGTCAGTCCCTTATCAGACAAGTAGCATGCAAATGCCTTCTCCCATTCCAGAGGTTGTCTACTTGCATTGTTGATTGTGTCCTGGGCTGTGCAGAAACTTTTTAGCTTGACCAAGTCCCATTTATTTATTTTTGTTGTTGCTGTGATTACTTTGGGGGTCTTCTTCATAAATTCCTTTCCTTGGCCAATATCTATAAGAGTGTTTCCAAAAATTTCTTCTAGAATTATTGTCTTAGGTTTAAGTCTGTCATCCATCACAAATTAATTTTTGTGAGTGGTGAGAGGTGCAGGTTCTGTTTCAGTATTTTGCACATGGCTGTCCATTTCCCCCGGCACCATTTATTGAATGGGGATTCTCTTCTCCAGTTATTGATTTTGTTCGCTTTGTTAAAGAGCCAATAGAAATATGAGGATGACTCCATATCTGGATACTCTGTTCTGATCCACAGGGCTATGTCTCTGTTTTCATGCTAGTACCATGCTGTTTTGATTACTGTTGCTTTGTGGGATAGCTTGAAGTCTGGTAAAGTGATGCATCCAGTTTTGTTCTTAGTATGTAAGATTGCATTGGCTATTTATGGTCTTTTTATTTAATTTAATTATTATCATTGTTATAAATACTCTGGGACTTTCTTCCCCTACTGTTTTTAACAATGTTTATTTATAGATTCTTTTATGAGATTTTTATCGAAAATGTTTTAGTACCTATGTACACAGCAATCAAAGACATACTCAAGAGCAAATGAATTTAGCTTCACATTTTACCATTGTCTTTGATCCCATTTTCTCCTTCCTCTACCTCTGATCATTCATCAGGCATTGAGGATCTTCTGTCTTGTTCTCTCAATTGCTTCATGTCAGCATTCACACTGAAACATCATCCCTATCCCAAACAACCCACATTGCTCCACCTGTGCCAACACTGCATCCTCTGTAAGGACTTCCTCCTGTTTCCTGGTGAACAGCATGTCATGTTTGAAAAGCTCAAGCATTATGTATTTTCTGGAGTTTCCTTTAAAAAGTCTTCACTACCAGGTAAAAAAATGGGATGACTTGTTCTTTATGTCACAATATAGATTTATATCACATGAGGATAGAATTTTGATTCAATTGCAATTGTTTTTATTTAGCCTTATCATCATTTATAATCCATAATATTTGGCATTATTTTTACTGGGAATAGAGGTTAGGTATAATAAAATGCCTTGTCTAAAATATCTTTTAAAGTTCTTTGTTCTGGCTTCCATGATGTTCTGTAAACATGCTTTCGACAAGTTTATGTTTTTAAAAGTTTCATTTTCAATTAAGAACACCAAAATGTAAATAATTGTTTACTAACAGAATAAATAGGTGGTCTTTAATTTATTTATAATATGTAAAAAATTATGTATGCCATTATTTTCAGGATTCATGTTGAACACACATTTAAATAATTACAACAAGACATAATTTATACTTCATACCCTGATAATTGCTTAGGTTTTTATTAAAGAAGTTTTAATATTATTAAATTCAAATGCTGTAAATATGTAAATTTACAAGTTATCCTAAGATAGTTAGATTTTAAACACTGCCTTTGAGAAATCCAGCTTTTTCTAATTCAGTTTAACCTGAGATACTGAGAGTCAATCTCACAAAAATCTAACTGTAATCAGAAAGTTCCTTCTATTCTACTGAGTCTCCCATTGCATATTCCTTAATGACCTCCATCTACTCAATCTGCAACACAGATCCTGGACTTAACCTCGTGACAAAGTGATAATGCCACTTGATTGGCATTCTAGGGTGGGGAAGAGGAAGATTTAGAAAACTTCTATATCTTTCCAGTCCTTACTCCCCATTTCTCATTCATTTAAAAATCAGATGTTTAACCAATCTTTCAAACTTGCTACAATTGCTTTATTTTTCCCAATTTAAATAAAAATGAGTGTAATAATTATTGGGATCATATATTTATGATCTGGATTCCTTCAAAACAGACATCTCTCGCTATCTATTGAAAGTCTGCCATCATCTTAATAGTCACACTGTTACAAGTCCTTAGTGGCAGGGCCAGCTTCATATCTTGTACAGGTCCAATGAATTCCAGAAGAACCAAGGCAATGGAGAACTACCTAAAATTCAAAAGCACAAGTCTTAGAATTCTCAAGTGGGCCTTCGTCCTTCTCTGGTTCAATTTGCAGGATGTGTTGAGGATATGAGGTGGATAGCAGTGGTCTTGTCAGTAAACCTTGACAGGGAAAAGTAGGGAGCAGTTTGGAACATGCAATTTTGAAAAATCAGGCTCCAAAATTACACAGGATTTTGTGTTAGTCACAGTATTTTTTAAATATCAAAATTATGTGGAAGAGGACATAAATTATTTATGTTTATCAACAAAAAATTGTTTAAATTGGTGGTTCCGTGATTTCAGGGATCTCATTTAGCCTCAGTTGATATTACAGAGAAGGAGACTGAGACTCTCTAAGATCCTCACATCCTTTTCCCTCCTGAGTGATCTTGAACTGCTACAGGCTAAGCACCTGGGCTTCAGGAATTACTAAGATGTCTCTAAGGAATGAACCTGCCCCTTTCATCCCTCAACCATTCCCTTCAGTAATTGACAGATATAAATTTCCCAACAGTACATTGTAGACCTAGAGCAAGTAGATGGTTGGCAAATAGTCAGAAAATTAATATCAGAGCCAAGATGAGAATCCTTGGTCAATAAATCTGCTAAAGCATAACTTTCCAATATAGTAGTAAAAAACATGTAGTGCATCAGAGTTCACACTAGAGGATGATGATTCTTTGAAGTAAGAATAATTTCTCATTTCTCATTTGGTGGAAAACAAAACATAATGTCAATGGATAAATAGCCAACAAAATGCAGTACATATGCACATAAAATGGAATATTATTCAGCCTTAAAAAGAAAGCAAATCTTGTCACATATTGCAACATGGATGAATCTTGAGGACATTGTGTTAAAGAAAATAAGCCAGTCAGAAAAAAAGACAAATACAGTATGATTTTACTTATATGAGATACAGTAGCCAGACTCGTAGAAACAGAAAGTAGAACGGTGGTTACTAGAGGCTGAAGCTAAGAGGGAAAACAGAAGTTGTTTAAGGGGTATGGAGTTTCAGTTTTTCTAAATGAAAATGTTCTGGAGATCCATTGCACAAAAATGTGAACAGAACTCTACACTTAAAAACTAGTTAAGATGGTAAATTTTATGTTATGTATTTTTACCACCACCACCACCATCACAACAACAAAAGAAATAATCTCAATGTATAAAATTGGTTATTAACCAGCTGGGTTATAACTTAAGTTCTGATTTTAAATCCCATATTTTTACCCTGGACTTCCCTGTGCTGACCATTTCCTATCTCTTGAGTGGTTGCCATGTTGCCTCCATAATTACAAGGCTGTTGCAATCATACTTCAGCATTTTTGTGTGTGACAACTCAGAGTGAGCACAGGATCTTTGTATAACAAAGCTTGAAGATGAAGGACCCCCATCTTGCCAGACTTGGAACCCAAAAGTACAATGGTAAATATCCAGATTATTGGTTTTTAACACTGAAATCAAGCAATCAGTCTGGTGGGATTCACAAAGATAGGCCATCCATACAGTGACTTGATCATTGTATTACCCTTTTAAAGTGATGATTTGTCATGGAGTTTTTTGAAAAGTAATACTTGCTAGGTACACAGCCATCTCCAAGAAATAAAACTTAAGGACATGTTTGACTCATGTGGTGAGAAAAATTAATTCTAACAGCTCTACAATCACACCAACATTTTATCTGTTGGCATATTTATGAGGAAAGTTGGAGACCAAATAAAAGATAATTGTCCATTCTCAACAGGATATAGCAACTTTCCTCTGTAATCCTTTATTTTCAGGCAGGGACAAGACCTTCCCAAATGAGCTAAATGAGAAACGATTTTGAGAGAGGGATGATATGAAGGCGTAAGTTTGTGTTCCTCCCAGATGCTGGATTAATTGCTGTAACATAACCTGCAGCACAATATGTTCTACACAGATATCACCCACTTCTCTCCAGTCCTGTCTGTGATAATTTCTACTAATAGCCAAACTGTACCCTGAATAACTCACTGATTTGTGCATGATTAACCTAAATTTGAATAAAGCTTGTATCTGGTAAAGTTTAAACCTAAACAATTGAGGTCATCCCAATGAATGCTAAGTGAAGGCTGATGCTTTCCTCTATCAGATAGTGGTAGGAGCCCATAGTTTACTCTTTTTAGAGTTCTTAGTAACCTAACTTTTTTTTACTAGGATTTGGTAATCTTCTGGATCCGCAGATTTTCTAAATAAGAGAGCAGGACATGGTATAACTTTTATGAAGACACAAAGTATTGTTACGCCATGTTTTCCATTTTCTTATTAAGAATCTCTATTTTTGACACTCAACTTATCCTAGAAATCTTGTTTCAGTCCATGACACTTGGCTAAAGAGGACCCTGAGTAGCATACCTATATTATATTCAAAACCAGTCTTCTTGCCAATAGGCATCCTATATTTTTAAATCAAGTATGTAAGATGAAATTTTTTTAAGTGAATCTCTTCTTTGAGAAATTCAATTTCTCCAATAAGTATATCAAGGCTAAGACATCCCTGCCTGACATCCAAATGTGTCAAAGAATCTGATAAAGATTTGAATCCAAAGAATCTGATAAAGATTAGAACAGATCAGAAAGGAAAGAGACTGGAGGTAAAAAGACAAGTTAACATGAATAGATAAAAAATAATAATAATAATAATAATGATAATAATAATAAAAGGAATGATAATAGCTCAAGTGAATAAAGCCCTAAACTAAAGTAGTGACAGTGGCACTACAGAGCAGTTGATGGATAAAAGAGCAAAGATGGAGAAAAGATCAGTAGGATTTGGCAAACTAGTGAATGTGATTGGGCAAAGAAGGAAAGAAATTTCATCAGCATCTTCTTCCTAAATTGAAAGTATGATCATATTATTGACCTGCTTATAACCCTCCTGTAGATTCCCAAAACACCAATAGTCTAAACTCTTACAAAGATTTTCAAGGCTTCACGTATAATCTGGTCCCTACTTATTTTTTCAGCTTCATTGCTGTCCAATTTTTGCTATAAGTCTCCAACATAAATGGATTTTCTTTCCCATCTCCATGTCTATTTACTTGTTCATCCTGTTTAGAACTCCCTTTCCCAGATGTTTGCCTGGCTACCATCTTCTCTTTACAGAGGACCTAAAAATAGGACCTTCTTCCACCTCCTTGGAGAAATATTTTCTGGCCCCATGCCAGCAGCCATAATCCTTCCCCAGTAGTCACTCTTTACATCACCTTATTTATCCTCCCTGGAGCACCTATCAGTACCTGAAGTTATCTTTTTTTTTTTTTACTATTATCTGTCTATCCCACTGGAATGTCAGCTCTCTCAAAGTAGAGCTCCTACTTACCATAACCAATGCTTATCATGGAATAAGGTCTCTAAGAATATTTCTTGTTCAAATGACATGTGTGTGTGATATTTATAGAGATTTTCCAGTTCTTGCAGAGAAAATATACTCTATAATAAAAAGTTATGGCTTAATATTAAAATTGTCAGATTCAGATAGATTGCTATATCCAAGTATTATTCCTCTGCTGGTGTAAGAAATAATAATTTTTAATTTTAATGATGGAATCATTACATATGACTACAAGAGGTATAAATAGTGGGAGAGGATAATTTTATTTAAATAAATAACCCACTAGAAATAAATTTCCAACCCTCAGCACCTACAGAGAATCAAGTTGCTTCTTAATTTTATCCCAAGACTTTGGGGGTAAAAATTCACAATAAAGAGTTATATTATGGAAAGAAGAGAGTTGGCATGATCATGCCACCTATGCCTTCCTGTAAGCTCTTACACTATTTTTAAAAAATGAGATGACTTCTTCCAATGTAAGTGGTAGGCATGTTTCAGATAAGAATAGGAAAAACAGAAATGATAATTACTATTAAAATATAAAGCTATAAAAATTATGCCAGGAGTTCTCATAAATGTAACACAAATGCAAGTATTTTCATGTAATTTACACTAAAAAACTGTAAATTATCTGTGTGTGAATGTCTCCAGAAAATCAATTTTAATGCATTTTGTCTTTTATGTCTTAATAAAAAACATATGAATTGTACACTGAATATTATTCAAATGACTAATAAACGTGCACCTTCCAACGAAGTTAAAAATAGCAAATGACAAAAATTAGGAACCAGTGCACAAATATAGATAGTAATAGAACTACTAAATAACAAGAGAAAGGAAAACTCTGAATTACATTTTAAAGAGGATAAAATGTTCCCCACTTTTTAAAATAGCATTGTTATGTTTTTCTGTGTCATTATCTAGTACATTTCATCTTTTTGTCATAAAAGACTTTAGCAAATGTTTTAAATCATCTGCTTAACATTATATTTCTGTGATTGGAATGGGGAAAAAGCAATTGCTACTTTAGAAAATGAAAGCAAGATAAAAACAGACTAAATCTATTAGGTATCGATATTCATTAATAACTGCAAAGTAATCTTTATATTGCATACAGAAGGAACCGTGTAACATATTTAATGTTTGCCCTTTCCTGTCTGGCTGCTATTTTTATTGTGCAGACTGTGAGATATTAATTGGCACCATAAAATAAGACATGCACAATTTTTTAAAAACAGGAGAATTTCAACTAATGGTTACTAAGGCAACAGCCCAATAGATATATAATCTATTTCCTATTAATACTGTCTATTATTTCAAGCTAATGTTGGCACAAAATCTAACTGCATCATCTGCCTGTAATGTTTCCCATGACAGAAAGACTTGACTTTAAATAGAAAGGGGATTTTTTTTCCTATTGAATGTAAAAACAAAGTTAGATCAACTGCTTTAAAAATATTTCTCTACTTTGAGTATATTTACCAATTGAAAAAAAAATTTCACCATTATCACAACTTTCACAGTTTATCAGTGCAAATATAGTTATATAAAATAATTCTAAATTTGGGTTGGCACTAGCAAATCATATTTTATTCAACTGGAATGATCATATTTAAGGAAAAGGAAGAATTTGTCTTTCTTTAAATAAAAAATTGGGGTTATTTTAGATGTCCATTGTGTTATTTGGAAATACTGATAGATGTTACAGAGGCTTGTCAGTTACAGATTTATCAGAGACAGGAAGAAAATCTACCATTTGAATGCAATCTTTATTCCTCCAAGTGACAAACAGTAAGTTATTATTACCTTGCTTTAAACTGGCCTTTTTCCTTGATATATCAAAGGATATTGTGTCTATTAAATATTTATCTAGACAAGAGCTCCTAAGAATTTATCACAAAGGCCCTATTCTACTTTTTCACTAATGTATGGTGCATTAGTTTCCTATGGCTGCTACAATAAATTTTGTTTTGGCTTAAAGCAAAAAAAAAATATTCTCTTATTTTGGAAGTCTGACTTCTGGAAGTAAGAAGTTCAAAATAAAGTTAATGGCAATTGTGAATTGAGCTCAAATGTTCTTGAGGCAAAATGCCTTTTTTCTTCTTGGTAGAGACCTAGTAATGGGATTGAAGGATCAAATGGAAAGTCAAATTTTAGTTCTTTAAGAATTCTCCATACTTCTTTCCATAGATGTTCTATTAATTTGCAATCCCAGCACCAGTGCAAAAGTGTTCCTTTCTCTCCACATCCATGCCAGCATCTGCAGATTTGGGAATTTGTGATGTGGGCTAATCTCACTAGAGTTAGGCACTATCTCAGGGTTGTTTTGATTTGCATATCTCTGATAATTGGGGACGATGAGTATTTTTTCATCTGTTTCTTGGCCATTTGTCTGGCATCTTCAGGGAAGTGTCTGTTGAAGTCTCTTGCCCACTTATCAATGGAGTTGTTTGCTCTTTTCTTGTTGATTAATTTGAGTTGTCTGTGGATTCTAGTTATCAGCCTGTTGTCAAATTCATAGCATACAAATATCCCCCCCCAACAGAAGGCTGTCTGTTTGCTTTAGTTGTGGTACTTTTTGCTATAAGAAAAGATGGAGAATTTACATCTTTTGTGTTTACCTGGGTGGAGTTAAAAAACATTATTCTTAGTAAATTATCACAAAAATGGAAAAACAAATATCCAATGTACTCAATACTAATATGAAACCAATATCTAAACAACTACATGCCCACATGAAAGATAAACACACATATAGAGGGAAGAAAGAGGATAGGGAGGGAAGGGGGAAGAGGAGGTGACAGGTGAAATCTCACCTAATGTGCACAATTGAGGGTGTTCAGCCCGCCCACTGGATAAAGGGTTCAACTACAATTTGAACTTTACCTCAGAAATGAAAACAATGTAACCCCATTGTAATTTGTATCCCCATATTAATCTGAAATTATAAAAAAAAGAAAAGAAAATTCCACATATCCCTTAGTGGTGGAGATACTCTCCTATGTATTCCTCTAAAATACATGCAATTTTGATTTTTACATTTAAAAAAATAAAAAATTTGGTTAAAGTAATGGTACTTAAGTCAAATGGTGTTTCATTCTGGAGGCTCCAGGAGAAATCCGTGCCTTGCCTCTTCCAACTTTTAGAAACCACAGTCATTCCTTACTCGTGGCCACATTATTCGACTCTCTGGCTTCTGTTGTTAACCTTCCATATTCCATCTTCTCTCCTGCCTCCCTGTTGTCAGGATCAATGTGATTAGAGTGGGTTCACCTGGAAAATCCAGGATACTGTCCCTTTCTCAAATCCTTTATCACATCTGCAAAGTTCCTCTTTTAAAATTATTGTGGAAAAATACTCAATGTAATATAATCTTAACCATTTTTAAGTGTATAGTTCAGTAATGTTACAAAAAATCCACCAAACTTTTTCATCTCACAGATCTGAATCTCTATACCCGTTAAACTTCTCCTTTTCCTCATCTTCCCCCAGATCCTTATAACTACCCTCTACTTTCTATTTCTAAGAATTTGACTACTTTAGGTACCATTACCTCGTGTAAGTGGAATCACATAGTAAAAGATCAAGATCAAACAATTAAATTCAGGAACTCATCCTAGAAAAAGTGTTACATACCTCATTGCTGAATATCGCTATGACCACCTTTGACGTACTCTGGCTGACCATCTATTGCCTAAAGCGATATTCAGAAATGAGATACATAGAACTTTTTCTATAAAGAGTTTGTAAATTTAATTGTCACACCTTGTGTTTTTTGTGTGTACATTTTTTGGGGGGGGACTGGTTTACTTGGCTTAGCATAATAACCTCAAGTTCATCCATGCTGCTGCATTTGACAGGATTTCCTTACTTTTTAAGATTGAACAATATGTTATTGTAAATATATACCACATCTGTTTACCCATTCATCCACAATGGATGTTCGGTTTGCATCTAACTCTTGACTATTATGAATAGTCATGCTATGACCATGAGTGTGCAACTATCTCTTCCAGACCTTACTTTCAATTCTTTTAAATATATACTCAGAAGCAGAAGTGCTAAGTCATATGGTAGTTTTATTTTTAAATTTTTGTAGAACTTCTATAGTGTGTTCCATAGCAGCACACCAGCTTACAATATCACCAACAGTGCATGAAGCTTCCAATCTCTCGACATTTTCAACATTTCTTATTTTCTGTTTTTTGATGATAGCAATCCTAATAGGTATGAAGTGGTACCTCAGTGTGTTTTTATTTCTCTGATGATTAGAGGGATATCAAACATTTTTTCATATGATTAAACACTTGTATATCATCTTTGGAGAAATAAAGTCTACTCAAGTACTTACTCATTTTTAACTAAGTTATTTAATTTTTTAATATGGAGTTGTAAGAGTTTTTTGTATATTCTACGTATTAATCCTAACAAAGTTTCTTTTGCCATCTAAAGTAACATCCCCGGGTTGTAGGGATTAAAATGTGGACATCTTTGGGAGACAATTATTCAACTTACTACACATAGACTATTAAGGGCTTCATTCCTACTTGTTTCACTGGCTCTTCTCATAAGAAGATTTTAGAAATAATACGTCTAATGTTTACCTGTCTTGTCCAGTAATACACTTTTATTTTAAATTTAATTAAACAATTGATTTTGTTTTCTACTTTGTTTCATTTATCTGAGCATCTGAACCAGGCGTCGGGAAATTGTGGCATTAAAGATACATGTAGATTTTGGCTAAATCCAAATTTTACATAACAAATCCTTTTTTTTATTAACCTTTTTTAGTCTTCTATATATTTTTTGTCTTCTATATTTTTGTTTGTTTAAAGGAAAGTATCTAAAATGCCAAAGAATGAAGTAAGTTTTAATGAAATAATCTCCCAGATTAACTAGCACAATTACAACATAAGTAAGCCATATGGGCTAAATGGATATGCTACACTCATGATTCAGTTCTAACTTCCCCTGCCTGACAGGCACCACTACTGCACAAGGATGGTTAGTGTGAGTTTATGGTGATGGAGCTCACCAGTCTATCATTGCCTTTTGACAATGGGGAACTTTGTCCCTGTTCGAAGTGGAATCTGTGAATAGTTTCACAGCTGAATAGCATTTTTTTATTCTATCTGTCTCACAGCCCATCATGTCACAGTAGACCAAGAGAGTACTGAAGGAAGAAAACAGATTTTTTAAATGAGGATTGGGAATTACAATTTTATCTTGTTTCTGCTAAAGAGAAGATGATTTGCCTGCTTTGTGGTACTGCCACATCAACATTAAAGAAATTTAATGCTAATCATCATTATAATCTTCACAAGGACCACAAGGGTTTTGAATTAGGGGGAGAAGCCCAAAAGGTTATATTGCAGAAATCAAAAGATAAAAAGCAAAGACAATTCTTTCAATTAGTGATAAAGCTGGGAAATAATGTCACTGAAACAACTTATAAAGTAACTTGTATCCTAAAAAGGGGGGAGGGGAGCGCTATACATGGATATAGGAATTGTGAAAGAATGCCTTGTCTGTTGTAGGATGCTTAGACTTGGGTAACATTTCAAAATACAAACAACTGCCTCTTTGAAGAAGAATCATAGCAGTGTGAATTATCCTTAAATTTGACAGTGAAGGTGTTTGAGGTCACCAGGTGAAGAGGTCTTGACATGAGGAATGAAGAGCCTTGACACAAAGTCCAAGTTGGGGGACTGAGGGACTCTGGGAAGAGCCCTACTGAGCTAACCTCAGGTTCATATTTATTATCATAAACCACAAAAAAGTAGTTAAAAGTTACTTACCAGACATCAGCACTAAAAAGGAGGAACATGGGAAGTGTCAGACAGAATGTCTCGTATCTGTTTTTGCAAAATCTCAGACCTTAAGCAGGATCTCTACCTCTAGCATCAAGAGACTTTTGGAATCTAGAGTCTACCATAACCATTAAGGCTCGTACTGCCACACTATATATATACATTCTCCCTTGAAGGACAGTTTTCTGATCTCCTGCACCAATACAACTCTCATGCCATTCTTGTGATTCTCCAAGGTCCTCAAGCAGAAAGCAAGTCTTATGCTAAAGATCAGGGCTCAATTTCCCCTACAAATAGAACAATCTCACATACTACATTAAAAGGAAAATATATAATATTTAATTACTTTGGATGAATCAGCCAATACTACTGACTCAACACAGGTTTTCTACTTCATTAAGTTCATAATAGAAGATTTTCTGTGCTATGAAAAGTTACTTACTTTGGGCACTTTTATGAACAGAATATGGGGGATACATATCTTCCATAAATTTCAAGGCAGATGTCATGAAGTCAGACTGAATTGAGTAAATTTAGTGAGAATATGTATGGACAATAAACCTTCCAATGACAGGAAAACAGGAAGCATTTATTGCAAGGATAAAAAAAGTATTAAGAGATCCAGATGCACTCATTTCTTTTCACGGTATCTTGCATCAATGAAATGTCTATGCTGAAGTTACTATTTTAAGTGGTACTTTGCAAAAAGTTATAAGTATTGTTAATTATATTAATGCAACATGGCCTGGTCAATTTTGTAACATGCTAAAGTTGAAGGATGAGGTATTCAGTGTGAATTTGCTGTATCATTCTAAAGGGTATTGGAGATCACAGGAATGAGCGTTAGCCAAAATTTTGTCTCTACAAGAACAGATAGTTAAATTTCATGAAGAACAGAATCAGCAATGTGAATTATTGAAAGAAGGCTTTTATGTAAATGCAGCATTTCTGTGTCAAATTAAAATGACTTGAATATTTCTTTGCAAGGTAAAATTAAGTCTATACATGATATGTAGCAAAAAAAAATCCAAGCATCTCAAAAAAAGAAACTATCTTTTTTCAAAACAATTCTTCAAAAAGAAATTTCAAATGAATGTGTTCCTGTTAGCAAAGGTTACTGATGAGCAGGATGATATATGTGAATCCTTAAGAATATGCAGTTGTTACAGATCGATTAATTGGAAAATACAATGAAAGTTTCACTGACTTTGAGAATCATGACATCACACTCAAATTAGCACTTCAGCCTCACCTCCTTGATATCACTAAGGCAACTAAAGAACTACAGAAAAAAGTAATTGGGCTCTCAGTAGATGACATTTTAAAGTCATTGTTTGATGCTAAGAAATATCTAGTCAAAATATAGAAAAATGCAGTAGAATGCCCATACCTTCAGCAACAGCAACATGCCTGAAAAATGCTTTCTTGATTTTCAGTCACTTATTACTGTGAATCTACATTTTTCTGCCTAACCCAAATCAAAATGACCTTAAAGTAGCAAATGATTGATAACAGCTAGACAATCAGCTGAAACTATACACCTCCATGCTGCAACCAAATACTCGAATGTTTTTCAATAAAAAGCAAACACAACAAAGTCATTAAAAGGCTAGTTAACTTTAATATTGACCAATAGTTTTCATTTTAAGAAATTATTATTAAGTACACAATAGATTTTTACAAAATAATGTATATTTTTAAGTATATTTAATTGAAGTTTCTTGAATGTTGCCTTACTCAATTACAACTAACTTAATGTGGACTTCCAACATGAAAAACTTCCTCACTCTTATCTAAACCTAACTGTCATTGATAACATTTATTTTTTTATCATTATGAAGAGGTTATTTGCTCAATAATGAATTCAATTATGTTCCATTTTTTAAACTGAATATAGATGCTCCAGCTTTTTGTAGGGGATGTTACTTACTTAGGTGGCCCTGAAGGCATCTATTTTAGCAGGAGGAAGAGGGATCTTTAGCTTCTATATCCCAGTCACTTTCTTTTTTTTTTTTAAATCTGTACATACACACACACACATAAATATATATAACACAATTCTTTATCCATTTATCCATCTGGAGTCTTTTGGACCCAACTCCCACCCAAGTGTGTCCAAGAAAAGGACATGGAGTCCAAGGAGCAGATTCCTAAGGTTGCAGGTTTAATGTTGCTTTCCCTGCTAGATTTCACTCTAATTTATGACTAGTTGCCCCTTTCTTCTTGCCTATTTCTCTCTTTATATTGGGGATGTCTCCATTATGCCTGCCCCACCAATATATTTTGAAGTACATAATTTGATTGACTGCACAGGTCACAGCTTAAAAACAATTTGCCTCAGGAAGATTGTGACCAGAGTCTTACCCATATCTGATATAGACAACATTGAGATGATGCTCTTGGCTTTGGACTTTTAAGTTGATACTTCAGCAACTTAAGATGTTGGGAGTCATTAGATGTGATGACTGTATTTTGTATGTCAGAAGAATGTTAATTGAGATGGGCCAGGGTGAAAAGCTCTGATTTAAATATCTGTACCTCCTCCAAAATTCATGCTAAAATCTAATCCCCAACGTAGCAGTATTAAGAAGTGGACCTTAATACTGCTTAATATGTAAGATAGAGCATGAGAGCTCTATCTTCTTCATAGACAGGACTTGTGCCTTATAAAAGTTCATCTGTAGAGACCTACCTGAAGCCTTTTTTGCCCTTTCCCTTTCTGCCATGTCAGGGACACAGCTAGAAGGTCCTCTCCAAACACCAAATGCTGGCTCTTTGATCTTGGATTTCCCAGCCTCAGAAGTGCAGGAAATAAATTTCTACCATTTGTAAATTACTCAAACTGTGATATTTTATAACAGCAGTCCAAATTAAAAAGAGTCTTTACCATTTTTTCAATCAGGTTATTTATCTTCTTGCTAATAAGTTGTTTGAGTTGCTTATATATTTTGGATATTAACCCCCTATTAGACATTGGCTTAAAAATACATTCTCTCATTCTATGAGTTGTCTCTTCACTCTGCTGATTGTTTCCATTGCTGTATGAAAGCTTTTGGGTTTTATGCAATCCCATTTGTCCATTTTGCTTTTGTTGCTCATGCTATTGGAGTCATATAAAAAAAAAAATTATTGGCCAAACCTGTCAAAAACGTTCCCCTATGTTTTCTTCTAGTGGTTTTACAGTTTTAGGTCTTACATTTAATTCTTTAATCCATTTGGAGTTGATTTTTATATATGGTGTTAGATAAGGGTCTAATCTCATTCTTCCGAATGTAGCTAAACAGCTTTTTCTAACACTATTGAAGAGACTATCTTTTGTTCTGGCATCTTTGTTGAAACTCTATTGACTGTTATTTCATGGATTTATTTCTGAGCTCCTTATTCTGTTCCATCGGTCTATATGTCTGCTTTTATGCCAATAGCATGCTGTTTTGATCATTATAGCTTAGTAGTATATTTTGAGATCAGGTAGTATGTCTTCAGCTTAGTTCTATCTCACAGGGTTACCAAAAGGATAAAAGGAGTAATGTTATCAGCATTACCAACACTCCATTTCCATATCATTGTTGGATTTAAAATTTCAGTGAGGGGCCATTAAGAAAGGCAAGTTTTGGAGGGCGGAGCAAGATGGCGGACGAGTAACAGCTTCCTTGCGGCTGGGTACAGTGAGACTGGGGAGAGAGGACTTCAGGCATCTCTGCCAGGCAGGATCTGCCCAGAAACTTCCTTTTGGGGACACAGGGAGACAGCGTGAGGCTTCTGGACACCCTGAGGAAGGCTAAAGCGGCGGAGATTGGGCAAGTGGTT
>CAUYON010000506.1:0-72118 GCA_963573935.1 Arctocebus calabarensis
CTTGTCTGGTTCCAGTTCTAAGAGGAAAAGTTTTCAGTTTTACTCCATTCAGTAAAATATTAGCTGTGGGTTTGTCATAGATAGCTTCGATCAGTTTCAGAAATGTGCCACCTATGCCTATACTCTTCAGTGTTCTAATTACAAAAGGATGCTGGATTTTATCGAATGCTTTTTCTGCATCTATTGAGAAGATCATATGATCTTTGTTTTTGCTTCTGTTAATATGGTGGATAATGTTTATGGACTTGCGTATGTTAAACCAGCCTTGCATCCCTGGGATAAAACCTACTTGATCATGATGTATGACTTTTTTTTTTTGAGACAGAGCCTCAAGCTGTCACCCTGGTTAGAGCGCTGTGGCATCATAGCTCACAGCAACCTCCAATTCCTGGGCTCGAGTGAGTCTCCTGCCTCTGCCTTCAAAGTAGCTGGGACCACAGGTGCCCACCACAATGCCCAGCCATTTTTTGGTTACAGCCGTCACTGTTGTTTGGTGGGCCCAGGCTGGATTCGAACTGGCTAGCTCAGGTGTACGTGGCTGGTGCCTTAGCTCATTGAGCCACAGGCCCTGAGCGATGTATGACTTTTTTAATGATAAGCTGTAATCTATTGGCTAGGATTTTGTTGAGAATTTTTGCATCTATATTCATGAGTGAAATTGGTCTGAAATTCTCCTTTTTATTTGGGTCTTTTCCTCGTTTTGGTATCAGGGTGATGTTTGCTTTGTAGAACGTGTTGGGGAAGATTCCTTCCTCCTCAATTTTTTGGAATAATTTCTGCAGTATGAGAATAAGCTCTTCCTTGAAGGTTTGATAGAATTCTGGCATGAAGCCATCCAGACCAGTGCAGTTTTTGGTTGGAAATTTTTTTATTGTTTCTGTAATCTCAGTGCTTGAAATTGGTCTGTTCAGGATCTCTATTTCTGCCTGGCTAATTCTAGAGAGAGGGTGTGGTTCCAAATATTGATCCATTTCCTTCACATTGTCAAATTTCTGGGCATAGAGTTTCTGGTAGTATTCAGAGATGATCTCTTGTATCTCTGTGGCATCAGTTGTAATTTCCCCTTTATCATTTCCGATTGAGGCTACTAGAGATTTTACTTTTCTGTTTCTAGTTAGTCTGGCCAAAGGTTTATCTATTTTGTTTATTTTTTCAAAAAACCAACTCCTTGTTTCATTAATTTTCTGAATGATTCTTTTGTTTTCAATTTCATTGATCTCTGATTTAATTTTGGATATTTCTTTTTTTTCTGCTGGGTTTAGGCTTAGATTATTCTTCTTTTTCCAATTCCATAAAAAGGCTTATGAGTTTGTTGATGCGCTCTCTTTCTGTTTTTTGAATGTAGGCATCTAAAGTGATAAATTTTCTTCTTAGAACTGCTTTTGCAGTATCCCTCAGGTATTGGTAGCTTGTGTCTTCATTGTTGTTATGCTGAAGTAAGTTAATAATTTCCTGTTTTATTTATTCCTGCATCCAACTGCATTCAACAGAAGGTTGTTTAATTTCCATGCCTTTGTGTGAGGTTGAACTTTTTTTGTTGGAGTTGAGTTCCACCTTTAGTGCCTTGTGGTCTGAGAAGATACAAGGTAAAATTTCAGTTCTTTTGATTCTGTTGAGGTTTTTTTGTGTCCTAGGATATGATCAATTTTGGAGAATGTACCATGGGCCGATGAGAAGAATGTATATTCTTTATCTGTGGGATGGAGTGTTCTATATGCGTCTCTCAAGCACAGTTGTTCTAGGGTCTCATTTAAGTCCCTTGTATCTTTGTTTAATTTGTGTTTAGAGGATCTGTCCAGCTCTGTAAGAGGAGTGTTAAAGTCCCCTGTTATTATGGTATTATAGGATATCATATTACTCAGACTGAGTAAGGTCTGTTTCAAGAATCTGGGAGCATTTAAACTGGGTGCATAAATATTTAGAATTGAAACGTCTTCTTGTTGTATTTTTCCTTTGAGCAGTATAAAGTGACCATCTTTGTCTTTTTTGACTTTAGTTGCTTTAAATCCACATGTATCTGAAAATAAGATTGCAACTCCTCTTTTCTTCTGAATTCCGTTTGCCTGAAAAATTGTCTTCCAACCCTTAACTCAGAGTTTTATTTTGTTTTTTGAAGCTAGGTGAGTTTCCTGCAGACAGAAAATGGATGGCTTGTGGTTTTTAATCCAGTCAGCCAATCTATGCCTCTTTAGTAGGGAATTCAAGCCATTGACATTTATTGAGATAATTGATAATTGTGGTAGTGTTCTATTCATCTTATTTTGTGAGAGTCTATTGCTTAGTTTTATCTTTTGCATCAGTGTGGAAGTTAGGCTCTGTTCTTTAATTTCTGAGTTCTTATTTTGCTGTTGATCCATTGTGATAGTCAGTGTGTAGAACAGGTTGAAGTATTTTCTGTAGAGCTGAAAATACTTGTTCTGGAAATTCTTGTTGTGGCGAATTTCCTCAAGGTTTGTATATCAGTAAATGATTTGATTTCTCCATCAATTTTAAAGCTTAGCTTTGCAGGATATAGAATTCTGGGATGGAGATTGTTCTGTTTAAGTAGATTAAAGGTAGATGGCAATTGTCTTCTTGGTTGGAAAATTTCATTAGAGAAGTCTGCAGTCACCCTGATAGATTTGCCCCTGTATGTCAACTGGCACTTACTCTTGGCAGCTTGAAGAATCTTTTCTTTTGTCTTGACTTTGGACAGGTTCATCACAATGTGTCTTGGAGAAGCTCGGTTAGAGTTGAGGCAACCTGGGGTCTGATATCCCTCTGAAAGGAAAGTGTCAGAATCTTTGGTGATATTTTCATTTATGATATTCTCTAGTATGGCTTCCATTCCCCTGGGGCATTCTTCTTCCCCTTCTGGGATACCTATAACTCGTATGTTTGAATGCTTCATAGAGTCCCATAATTCTGTCAGCAAACGTTCTGCTTTCTCTCTCTTCTTTTCTGCCTCTTTAACTATCTGAGTTATCTCCAGAGCTTTGTCCTCTACCTCTGAGATTCTTTCTTCTGCATGGTCTATTCTGTTGTTGATACTTTCTACTGCATTTTTAAGTTCCCTAATAGACTGCTTCATTTCCCTCAGCTCTGCTTATCCTTTTTATATTCTTCATAGCGTTCATCTCTTAATTAATTCTGTTTTTGGATTTCCTTTTCCATTTTATCAGCAGTTTCCTTCATTTCCTTGATTGTTTTCATCACCTGTATTCTAAATTCCCTTTCTGTCATTTCTAACATTTCCTTATAGGTGGAATCCTCTGCAGTAGCTACCTCACAATCCCTTGTGGGGCGGGGAGTTGCTCTGGACTGTTTTTTCATGATGCCAGTTGTTTTCTGCTGATTCTTCCTCATTAGTGATTTCTTTTATCTGTTTCCTTCCCCTAATTTTCCTTTCACTTCCTTCTGCTCTTTTAGTTGCCATGCCTCTGGACTAGGGTTTCAATGGGTCTTTTTGGTACAGGACCAGAAGGATGAGAAGATTAAAGTGCAAGAAGGGAAAAAAGAAAGAAAGAAAAAAAAAAGGAGAAAGGAGGGGGGTGGGTAGAAGCAACTATTGACAAAAGAAAGAGAGGCACAGAAAGAGGGGGATGGGAGCAATTTAGGTGTATAGTAGGGTACTTTGACCCAACCTTAAGAACCCCCAACCTCTGGGTTTGCTGGGTTGGCTGGTTAGGTCAGCAGCTCTTTGCTAGCCTGTTTGGACACAGTATCCCACCTCCACCAAATAGACAGAAAAGACAAAAATGCAATAAATCAAATCAAAACAAGCAAACTGAAAACTTTACAGGATAAAATTGGGGAAAAAACCAATTAATAAGGGTAGAAACACTAGCAAAAATGAAGTTCTAATTGTTGAAAAAAGCAACAATGGAAAATTATATTTAAACTAGAAAAATGAAGAAATAAAAGAAAGAAAAAAGAAAAGAAAAATCTTTAAGGAAAATGTTGAAATTAAAAACAAAACAACAATAACACAAACAAACAAAAAAAAACACAAAACAAGACCAAAAACAAAGCTGTAAATATATCTTGCTGAATATTGTCTGGGCAACAGGTGATCTTCTGGGGTGTGATATGTTAATCACAATGTTGATACAGCTGTACAAAATGGAGACTGGAGGCCTCTAATGAATTCTCAAACCCCACAGGGTGGAGAGCATAGATCCTCCTCCCCTGCTTAGAAGGCACTTTAAACTGCCAACTTGTGCTAAGCAGAAGCTTTCCCCTAAGGTGCTTGTCGCTGGGATCACTCTTTAAGTGGCTATCCCTTTACCCAGTGTGCCAAAACCGGTCTCACCCTATGCCCCTGAGGGCTAAGGCTGCAAGGCATCTCAGTTCCCGCCTTTAGGCTGCTCAGTTACTAGATTACTTGCTCCCGCCTGATGCTTGTTTGACCCTGAGGGTGGAGCTTGCCAGGGCAGTTCTCACACAATGGCTCCACATGGAGCCCACAACCAAACACTAGTATCTCTGTCTGGCTCAGTGGCTCAGTCTGGGGCCCTAGACAACACTAAAAGACCTCCACACTCTTGCCCAAGTTCTCCAAAGTAGTTCAACTGAGTGCCAAGTCCAGAAAAAACCCAAACAGCTCACAGGTAAGGTCTTTCCAGTTTGCAATCTCACTGCTGCTGTGCCTACAGCTGCCAGCAGGATTAGACTGAACGAACACACACAACCACTTGCCGGATCTCCACTGCTTTTGTCTTCCTCAGGGGATACAGAAGTCTTTGCTGTCTCCTTGTGTCCCCAAAGGGATGTTTCTGGGCAGATCCCACCAGCCAGAGATGCCTGAAGTCTCAGGAGTCATTCTTAATAACTTTCCCTCAGACCTAATATATGATCACTGCCATACCATGTTAAGTTTATTTGTAAGATTTGAGAAATGGGAAGACATGCAAGCACCACCCCATCTACTTCCATCTACTACAAAAGCTCATTCATTCCCTTTTGTAGTTAGTCATACCAACCCCATCACAGGCTATTAATGATCTGATTTTTCTCACTATGAATGTTTTTTTTTTTTTTTTTTGAGGCAGAGCCTCAAGCTGCCACTGTGGATAGAGTGCCGTGGCATCACAGCTTACAGCAACCTCCAATTCCTGGCCTCAAGCGAGTCTCTTGCCTCCGCCTCCCAAGTAGCTGGGACTACATGCGCCCGCCACAATGCCCGGCCATTTTTTTTGTTGCAGCTGTCATTGTTGTTTGGCGGGCCCGGGCTAGATTCGAACCCACCAGCTCAAGTGTACATGGCTGATGCCTTAGCCTGTTGAGCCATAGGTGCCAAGCCACTATGATTGAAGTTTGGCTGATCTGTAGTCTCATGCAACTTTAATCATATCATATTTAATTGACTTCTTTCACTCAGAATATATTTTTGACATTCATCCATGTTATTGTGTGTATAAAGAGTTTATTCCTTTTTACTGCTGAGTGCTATTCCATTGTATGATATATTATAATTGTTGACTCACCTGTTGACAGTGTTTGGGTTGTTTCCAGATTTTGGCTAGTATGAACACTGTGTCATTATAAATCATTTTGTGGATATATGTTTTTATTTTGCTTGGGTAAATACCTAGGAGGGGTCATAAAAGACCACTTATTGTATGATTCCACTTAAATGAAAAGCCCAGAATAGGCAAACCCAATAAAAACAGAAAGTGAATTCTTAGGGAATTCTTAGGGCTTGGGGTTTGGGAGTAATAGGATGAGGCTATGGGTAAACAAATGGCTTCTTCTGGGAGTGATGAAAATGTTGTAAAATTGATTGTGGTGATGGTTGCACAAATCTGTGAATAAACCCAAAACCTTTGAATTGTATACTTTAAATGGGAAAATCATACATAGTATATGAATTACACCTCAGTAAAGCTTTTATTAAATAAAAAATAGGATGAGCTTGAAAAATCTTGCGGTGCCAGAAAGTAACAAAGTGCTCCTCATCATCCCTTCAAAAGAAGACAACTTTGAAACCTTTTGTTTATTTCCTCTCACCTGCTGTGTTGAGGTATTTTTACATATATTGTATAAACATTTTAAAATTCCTGCTCTTTTACTTTTTTCCTATTTTTTGAGACAGAGTCTCACTTTGTCCACCAGGGTAGAGTGCAGTAGCATTCATGATAGCTAACTGCAACCTCAAACTCCTACCTCAAGGAGGCTCAAGTGATCCTCCTACCTCAGCTTCCTGAGTAGCTGGGACTACAGGATCCTGCCACCAGGCTTAGCTAGTTTTTCTATAATTTTTAGAGATGAGACTCTTGCTCTTGCTCAGGCTGGTCTCAAACTCCTGAGCTTAAGTGATCCTTTTGCCCTGGCCTCACAGAGTGCTAGGATTACAGGCTTGAGCCACTGCTCAGCCTTTTTCTTATTTTTTGTCATGAAGCATCCTCATTATTTTAACTGTTGTCAGCTGTTTAAAAAAACTTCTTATTTTGAATTAATTCTAGATTTTAAAAAAGTTGCAAAAATAGCATACTTTCTATGTTCTCTTCATTTGACTTCACAGGATGTTAACAACTTATATAACCCAGTATAAAGATCAATATCAGGAAATTAACATTTATGTAATACATACATACAGCATATATACAATACAAACTGGTAAGTAATTTACAGACTTTATTCAAATTTATTCAATTATTTTATCAATGGCTTTCTGTGGTCTAGGATCCAGACTAGTGTCAAATATTAAAGTTAGGGTTGAGTGTAGTGGCTCATGCATATAATCCTAGTACTCTGGGAGGCCAAGGGTGGTGGACAGCTTGAGTTCAGGACTTTAAGACCAGCCTGAACGAGAGGGAGACCCCTGTCTAAATATAGCTGGGCATTGTGGCAGATGCCTGTACTCCCACTGACTTGTGAGACTGAGGCAAGAGAGTCACTTGAGCCTAAGAGTTTGAGGTTACTGTGAGCTGTGATGCCAGGGCACTCCACTGAGGATGACAAAGTGAGACTCTGTCTGAAAATTAAAAAATCAAAAATAAAGTTAGTTATCATATCTCCTCAGTTTCCCTTGATGTAAGACAATTCCTCAATCATAACCTTGACAATTTGTAAAGTGTACTGGCCAATTATTGATGCTTCTCAAGTTTACTTTGGTATTCTTGATTAAATTCAAGTTATAAAATTTTACAAGAAAGCCTTATAAGTAATCATATTAATTTGTGAGGGCTGCCATCACAAATGCCATCATAGACTGGGTGGCTTAAATAAGAGAAATTTATTTTCTCACAGTTCTGGGGGCTATAAGTTCAAGATCAAGGTGTTGCACAGATCTAGTGTCTTCTGAGGCCTTTCCCCTTTGGCTTGCAGATAACCTTTTTTTGTGCACATGGCATTCGTCATTTCTGTCTTGATATCCTCTTTTTATAAGGACATCAGTTAGATAGGATTAGAGCCCTCCTTAATGGTCTCTTTTTAATTATTGTATTTTGCCATGTATACATGTAATGTGTACTTTTTGCCTAAATTTTTGAGGGAAAAATAAAGATGCCACGTTGTACATGAGTAGTACTAATTATCTACATGAATGTTTTAAATTCTTTTATTTTTGCTTTTTTTTTTTTTTAATTTTTGCAGTTTTTGGCTGGGACTGGGTTTGAACCCACCACCTCCGGTATATGGGGCTGGTGCCCTACTCCTTTGAGCCACAGGGGCTGTCCTATTTTTGCTTGTTTGTTAAAAGTAAACTCTCGAAAGCAATAATGATATCTGTATGTAAAATAATCCCCTGGAATATGGAAATCACAATCTCTCTGTGCTATCCTCCTCCTCAGTGCAGTGACCCAGAGGCCTCAGAATGGGGCCGGTTGTGTGAGAGACAAGGCAGCCCAAAAAAGGCAGGCATCTGCCATCAGGAGTCTGGGGCAGACAGGGCTGGCTTTGGCTCCTCACACCAGCTTCTTGGGAAATAAACCTGCCAGGGTTCTCAGCCGATTAGCTAGGGCGCATTCCCAGACATGGGTGGGAATAGGAAATAAGAGGATTTAGGGATGAGGGTGGGCTGGGAGGGGAGAGTTGAGGGAGGTAAGGTGCTCAGGTCATCTGGATCACTCTCACTTGCTGTGTGGGCTAGCTTCCAGCTTCTTGGCAGTGGTCAGCTCTGCACCTTGCACCTCAGACTCCTGAAATTAAGTGATCTTACTACTGCCTTAGCCTCCTGAGTAGCTGGGACTACAGGCATTGCTACCATGCCTGGCTAATTTTTGTAGAGTCTTGCTAAATGCTGCCCAGGCTGGTCTCAACTCTGGGCTCAAGTGATCCTCTTTCTGTGGCTTCCCAAAGTGCTGAGATTACAGGTGTGAGCCACTGAGCCTGGCCTCTTATGCTTATTTTTAATAGATTATTTGTCTTTGCCTTTTATCATTGAATTGCAATAGTTCATTTTCTTCTTTCTTTTTTGAGAAAGTCTTGCTTTATTGCCCAGGCTAACATGCATCATCATAGCTCACTGCAACCTTAAACTCCTGAACTCAAGTAAACCCGCCTCAGCCTCTCAAGTACTTGGGACTACAGATGTGTGATACCCTGCACCTGAATACATTTCTGTTAGTATTGCTTTAGTGGCATTTGATAAATGTTATGTTGTGTTTTTATTTTCATCCTGCTCAAAATAGTGTCTATGTTCCTTTCTTTTTTCTGTAGAGACAGAGTCTCACTTTATCGCCCTGGGTAGAGTGCCTTGGCATCACACAGCTCACAGCAACCTCCTTCTCCTGGGCTTAGGTGATTCTTTTGCCTCAGCCTCCCGAGTAGCTGAGACTACAGGCACACCTCCCGAGTAGCTGAGACTACAGGCACCCGCTACAACACCCAGCTATTTTTTTGTTTTTGCAGTTTGGCCGAGGCCGGGTTTGAACCCTCCATCTGCAGTATATGGGGCCAGTGCCCTACTTGATGAGCCACAGGCGCCGCCCTATGTTCCCTTTTGATTTTGTTTTAGACCCATGGGTTATGTAGATGTGTGTTATTTAGTTTCCAAATATTTTGGGATTTTCCAGAGGTCTTTCTGTTACTGATTTCTAATTTGATTTTCTTTGTGGTCAGAGAATATACTTTGTATGAGTTGAATCCTTTTGAAATCATCGAGACTTGATCTGTGTTCCGGAATAGGACTGTTTTTGGTAACTGTTCAGTGTGCATTTGGGAAGAATCCTGCTGTTGTTGGGTTGAGTGTTTAGTAAATGTCAACTAGGTCAAGCTGGTTGGTAGTCATCAAGTCTACTATAGCCTTGCTGATTTCCTGTCTACTTGTTCTATCAATTATTAAGAGAGATACTAAAATTTCTACCTATCCTTATTAATTTGTCTGTTTTTATGAACCTCACTTTGAGTAGCAAGTTTCTAGGTGTCTCCTGCTTCTTAATTCCCTGGGAAGCTATTTTTTTTGATTTCTCAGATCACCTCAGAATGAAATACTTCCAGAGTACAGTCTACATTTTTTGTGAGAGTATTTATCACAGCATTTAATTACCTATTAATTTCTCTGTTGTCCCACTGGATCGTTATGTCTTAGACATCAGTAATTGGGTTTTGTTACATTGACATATGAAAGACTCAAGAAATATTTGATAATATAAGAAATATATTTAAGGTTTAGTAGATGAACATGTGGCATAACTAATATCAGGAAGAAGAATTCAGTGGAATCGGGGAATTGCTGCAGGGAGTGGCAGTGAGAATATAAAGAGATTGAACAAAATTATTGGGGAGGGCATGATTTTTCACATGATTAAAAATGAGTGAAAGCTGATAAGCACACATGAGATTGGGTTTCATTAGCATCTATTCAAATTAGGAGGCTCATATCTTTGATCCTTTTTGTTCCCATTCTACCCAATTTCCAAAGGATCCATGTAAAATGTTGACCAACAGATGAGGATCATTTGAGTGCTCATGTGTATACTCAGGGACTACAGAGATTACAAAGCTTTACTGGGTGTGTGGCCAGAAATTTGTCTACAGTAACCAGAAGTAGGAAAATTCATGGGAAAGTGATGCATCATTGTTGGTGAAGAGAGCTTGGGGACAGAACCATTGGTGCCACAGTAAGAGTCTGAGGACACATGCGAGATTCTAAACAGAAAAGAGGTCTAGAACCAAAGCAAAAGTGGGATGGTTCAGGGCAGAGCTTGAGAAGGATAAAAAACTGCCAGAGACACCTTCTTTTTAGGTCTTGTGATGTAGGGATGAAGGGACAGAACTGGGCTCTTCTAGACAAGGTATACTCTTTAGAGGTGGTACGTTCACTGTCATTCTGCAGTAGTGACAGAATGAGGCTTTTTCAGTGCTTGAACACTCAGCTTTACAGAGCCAGGACAGATGGTGAGCAGCAATCACAGAATGGATCACTTTGAACTTTACACAGCATTTAATTCTCCCATCTGTTTCCTTCTGCAACTTCAACTTGGTGCCATAACTCCAAGTTCCCTACTTTCCCTCTTCAGGCTACCCAGGTGGCCTCTGTCTTAAAAGTTGACAGGCAGATATGCTCTATTAGAAATGACTTGTTCATCCAAGATGTTCAGTTTAGAGTTTTTAAAGATAGGTCCCCTTGCTGATGTTGTCAGATTGCATTAATGTTTTCCTGCACTGGACTCTGATTTTGCATGTACAGTATCTTTATAAAGAGACAGGAAAGAATTAATTCAATAGCTTTGTGTTCAAATGCTCTGTCTTTAGTGACTCACTTACTCCACTGCTATATTGATGTATACATGTTTTTAGTTTATTGGTTTTTTATTATTTTTTAAATTTTTACATATACATGTGTTTATTAGGTTTCCACTTTTTGCCTTCATAGAATTAAAAAGGCTTAATAACAATAACAATGTTTAAGATAAGGACTAGAAACAAAAACCTCGTAAAGAATGAATGAAGATAAATATATTCAGAAAAGAAATCAGATGATTGCTGCATCAGAATATTAAGCAATATTAATAATAATAATGCAAAGAAAGTAACTTTCACATTGTCTATTATGTCTATATAATATAAAGTAATAGAGTATGTCTATTATAGAATGCTTTGACTCTGAGGCTCAGTATGGAGTTATCAGTTAAATTCCTATATTTTATTCCCAAAGTCTCAAAAAATAGACAACTAATATTTATAAATAAAAGTAAAAGATAATTTCAAAAAACAGATCATGCCAAATCTTATAGACAATAGAAAAAGAAGAAATACTTCAAAATCATTCTACTTAATATGGATACACCTGATATTAAAATTGGAGAAAATATATTATTATAAAGGGAAATTAGAAACATATTTCACTTATAAATAAGGGCACAATATCCTAAACAATTCATTAACAAGTTGGATTAAAAATACATTTTTTTAGATCTCTGTCTAAGCCTTGGAATACAGATACAATAGGCCCAATAGGAGAGAAAAATGAATGAATATTGTTTAGTCATCCATACACTAACATTTTCCTATAAATCTGTGGGTTGGCTGAAGCTCAGTTGGGGGGTTCTTCTGCTTGTCTTGTTTGACGGTCTTTCATGCAGATGCATTCAGCTGGCAGTAGGGTGTAGCTGGAAGATCCCTTGTGGCTTCACTTGTGTGTCAAGTGCCTCAGTTCTCCTCCAGGCAGCCTTTCTCTTTCCTAGTGGTGGGTATTTTGTCATTCAGTAGCCTAGTCTACATTTCTTTGTTTTTTTTGAGACAGAGCCTCAAGCTTTCACCCTGGATAGAGTGCTGTGGCATCACTGGTCACAGCAACCTCCAATTCCTGGGCTCAAGCGAGTCTCCTGCCTCCACCTCCCAAGTAGCTGGGACTATAGGTGCCCACCACAACACCTGGCCATTTTTTGGTTGCAGCCGTCATTGTTGTTTGGCGGGCCTGGGCTGGATTAGAACCCGCCAGCTCAGGTGTACATGGCTGGCACCTTAGTCCTTTGAGCCACAGGTGCTGAGCCAAGTCTACATTTCTTTATAGCAAGGTGACTGACTTCACCAGGTAGGAAGTGGAGGCTGCCAGGTTTCTTGAACGGGAGCAGAAATGGCATCATATTGGCTGCAATTTATTGTTCAAGGAAAGTCACAATGCCAGTCTTCATTAAGAGGAAAGGTAAAGGACTTAATGAGTAAAATGGTGCACATTTATAGGGATGGCAACCTTTTGGGGGGAGTTTCTCCCACAAATACAAATAAATAAGAACCATAGTTAAAGTTCAGTGACTTCTATGTCAGACAGCAGGCTGAGTACCTGACAAGAATTATATTATCTTATGAAATCCTTATGAATGAAATTGTTATACCCATTGAAGCAGAAATTATTCTTTTTTTTTGAGACAGAGTTTTACTCTGTCACCCTGGGTAGAATGGCATCATAGTTCACAGCAACCTTAAACTCCTGGGTTTGAGCAACCCTCTTGCCTCAGCCTCCCGAGTACCTGGGACTACAGGCACCTATCACAATGCCCAGCTGATTTTTCAGTAGATAGGGGGTCTCACTCTTGCTCAGGCTGATCTTGAATTTCTGAGCTCAGGCAATCCACCTGCCACAGCCTCCCAGAGGATTACAGGCATGAGCCACCACATCCAGCCCAGGAATCATTCTTATACCCATTTTATAAGCAAACAAATAGAGGCTGGCAGAGGTTAAAGAAATAACCCCAGGCCAAAAATCTAATAAATGGTCATATCATATTAGCCTCTTGGAGTTTGTTAATGTACTATGAGAGTGAGTTGAGTGAAGTGGATAAAAACTTAGTCTGTGAAGTCATCACCACACTGTAATACATGTTATGAGGGAGGGTTCAGAGAAGAAAGATGTCTTCTATTTAGGAGTTCAGGGAAGTTTATTAGGTAAGGTGTCATTTGTGTTGGATATAGATGCTTAAGGATGATTTTTGACATGAGAAAATTGGTGAATTAAAGATTTCTTGTCAGTGGCAAACGTTATGAACTTATATTTGAGGAGAAGAAGCAGGGGTGTACACTAAGACCAGCAATTAGGCTAGCTTGAGTGAACTCTAGAATTCAAGGAAGGAGACAGCAAGAGCTGATGGAGACAGGAAGTTTGGGGCCAGATTGTGAAAAACCTTGGACACCAGGATGACATATTTGGGTCATTATTTAGTGATGAGTGGGAGATATTTAGTGTTTAAGAATAAGAGCTTTATTTTTATTTTATTTTATTTTATTTTTTTGTAGAGACAGAGTCTCACTTTATCACCCTCTGTGGAGTGCCATGGCATCACACAGCTCACAGCAACCTCCAACTCCTGGGCTTAGGTGATTCTCTTGCCTCAGCCTCCCGAGTAGCTGGGACTACGGGTGTCCGCCACAATGCCCGGCTATTTTTTGTTGTTGCAATTTGGCCAGGGCCAGATTTGAGCCTGCCACCCTCAGTATATGGGGCCAGCGCCCTACCACTGAGCCACAGACGCTGCCCCAAGAGCTTTATTTTTAAAGGTTAGAATCACAAGGATAGACTTGATCACGGAACTAGACATACCGAAGGCAGGATTAACAATGGGCCATTTGAGAAGGGCGCTTTTTCTGACCATTCATTGGGATGGAGAAGGGATATGGAATGGTAGTGATATTGAAGGGTTTGGTAGTTGAGAAAGAAATCAAAGATGGATTTAGGATCTGGGGGGTGTGGTGCTTACGCTTGTAATCCCAGCATGTTGAGAGGCTGAGGAGGAAGGATCATTTGAAGCCAAAAATTTGAGACCACCTGAGCAAGAACGAGACCCATCTCTACAAAAAAAAAAAAAAATTAGCCCGACATGGTGGTATGCTTCTATAGTCCCAGTTAACTCCCAGCAGGAGGATCACTTGAGGTCAGGAGTTTGAAGTTGCAGTGAGCTGTGATGATGCCACTATACTGTAACCAAGGCAACAGAGTGAAACCTTGTCTCCCAACAAAACAAAGAAACAAAAGACAGATCTGGAAACAGAGGTCCTCAAACTTTATAGACAGGGGGCCAGTTTACTGTCCCTCAGACCATTTGAGGGCCAGACTATAGTTTTTTTAAAAAGCTATGAACAAATTCCTATGCACACTGCACATATTTTATTTTGAAGTAAAAAAACAAAACTGGGGGCAGCACCTATGGCTCAAAGGAATAGGGCACTGGCCCCATATACCAGAGGTGGTGGGTTCAAACCCAGCCCCGGCCAAAAACTGCAAAAAAAAAAAGAAAAGACGGGAACAAATACAAATACAATGTTTAAAATGGAAAAATAAAAAAGGCGCCCCCTATCTGCCAAAAAAAAAAAAAAGACCTCTTAACTTCAGGAAAAAAAAGGTCCCCCTTAACCACAAAAAACGCCCTACTACCTGCAACATAAAAAAAAATAGACCTCCTAACTTCAAAAGAAAAAAATAAATCCTAACTTGTTTTTACCTTGGTCCTCAGGCAGCAGCAGGCTCTGTACAGGGAAGCTTGTGACTCCTCCTATCACAAGTCTCAGTCTCACTCCATACTGAGAGGAGGAGGGGAGTTGGAGAGTGCCCTGCACATTCCACATATGCACACTGCAGCCTGGGACAAGTCGACTGTTAAGCAGGACAGGCACTGGTGACAAAAACATCCGGCAGGCCGGATGTGGCCCAGGGGCCGTAGTTTGAGGACCCCTGATTTAGAATATCCAGCCTGACTAACAAGGGAATAGAAATGGGGAAGACTTGGAGAACATACAATTACTTAAATTTTAGGGCTATTGGATTGACTTCAAACAATGCTGTTGATCTCATTAGGTGCTAGGTTGGACTTGGGGATGCAAGGTGCAAAGGTGTGAATTAAGGAAAATGACATTTTTCTTTTTAATTAATTTTGCAAGACATTGTAGACCTGGTTTTCTCTTCTTGTCTTTGTTGCTGTCAGTCAAATCCCAAAGTAACCCAAACACAGTAGCTTTTCTGGCCTGCTCCAGTAGATTTTATTATCTCCATCTCTCCAACACCCTCTCATTAATGTCATAAGAGGTGATGCCCTGTACCAGGGCATTAGGTACTCAGTAGGGCATTATGCCTTGACCAGCTGCTCTACATGTAAGAAAAATGAGATAGAGAAAAGTTAAATAACCAGAATAACATAGAACTGGGATTTGTCTGCTGACTTGAGTCAGAGCAGGAGGGAGGGAGTAGGAGGAAGGCTAAGACCTGGTCAAATAAAGCAAATCTATAAGGAAGAGAAGCTCTGTGGCCTGGCAGCAACAGGAATAAGCCTGGAATAGATAGAGCTGTGAAGTGATGACTCAGATTCCTTTTTGGAGGCCAGCAACTGCAAGGTTTACCTTATAAAAGTCCTAATAGTTTTAGACTACACGATTCTATAATGGTGCGGTGATTAAGGACTTTCATTCTGATTAGAATTAAACCCTGGCAAATGAGCAGGAGCCATCAGAACTTAAGTAGCTACTCAACAGAATGAATGCAGTCATTTCTGAAGTGGCTTGTTAACTTATTACTTGCTCTCTTGTTTTTCATTAGCTTCAGATCTGGGTAGGTAGATTCTGGGGCCTTGGGAATGGCAGCTGAGATTTGAAAATTTCATGTGGAGTGCTTCCTACCACACTGCCTCATTACTGGCACTCACCCTCATTGTTCATCAAAAGATTGGTAGCCCCTGGAGGATGAATGGTAGGTGGAACTTCGTCTTTCCATGTGCTTTGTCAAGCCCCTGCTTATTTGCACAAGTTGTCTGTACTGGGTCCTGTGCTGAGGGGAAAGGACTCACATAGGAGCAGGTTTTCAAGAGCCTGTGCAATTAATTCATTCAGGACTTCCTAGGTCAAGCTATTATAACCTGCATGCATATGTTAAAACAACACTGCTGCTTTTGCTAATGTTGATATTTATAATAACAACCATGGCAAAAAATATCTATCATTTATCTTGCAGGTATCAAACTATCTTAGAATGGGCTGGTTGAGTTGTATGTTATTTTGAGTCCTTTAACAGCCCCCTTTACAAATGAGAAAGCAGATTTCTCAGCTCCACAGCTTTAAATCCTGCTTTGGACAACAAAGTTTATGCTTTGTCTTCTGTCATAGAAATTGAAGTCACTACTTCCTATTTTACGTAGGGAGGAATAGGACAGTTAGGATAGGCCTTTGATCATAGTTTCCAATTGTTTCCATACTGTGGGGGGAAGAAATCCTCAGGACCCTGACTATAGTACAGCTATTTGAAGACAGGTAGGGAAAGAAAGCAGACCAGAAACCAAATTGCATGATTATAGCAACCGCCCTCCCATACTCCTTTAAGTCCTTATGACCTTTGACAAGAGTATAGCCATCCTGAGATAATAGCTAGTGGTAGAAAGCAGGGCAGAGACCAAATGGTATGGTCACAGCACCCTCCTTCCTACCCTCCTGAAATGCTCCAAGGCCAATGTTCCTGGGAAGCATCAGAATCTCCTACCCTATTCCTGGCTGGCACTAGAGATAAGGCCCTGGTGCAAGATTAACCCCTTTTGCTGGAGACAATAATTCTAAAATCAATCTTGGACACAGTATCATTCACTCTGCAGGAAAGATGACTTCCCTCACCTCTCATGACCCCTTCCCACATTCCAACTACACTAATAAAAGTCCCTTGAAACTGAGAGGGCAGCTGACTTCTAGTAAGACCTCCATCCTTTTCCTCTAAAATAAAGCTTATCCTTAATCCTTGAACTGGCCTCCCCTCTTTCTCGTGGACCCTGGCCCAGATGCCATCCTTAAACCTCTCACATACCAACCATCTTTTGATTATTTCGATGAGTGTGGGCACTGTGTTATGGTATATTCATTTCCCAACACTGTGCTATTGTTTTTCTTCTCCATCATTATAGTAGAGTCAGATTAGGATGTTGCTGGGAATAATTCAGCCTGTAACACCAGGAAAAACTGGGCCAGACACAAACTAGACCACAGAGTATGGTGTTTTATTTTGGATCATCTTCCCCTCTGAAGCTTGGCTGGCCTCTGCAAATGGGAAGTGACCTTTTTTTTGTTTTTTGGAGACAGAGTCTCACTTTGTCACCCTTGGTAGAGTGCCATGGCATCATAGCTCATAGCAGTCTCAAACTCCTGGGCTCAAGTGATTCTCTTGTCTCAGCCTCTGGAGTAGCTGGGACTACAGGCACCTGCCACAATGCCTGGCTATTTTTAAAGATGGGGATCTTGCTTTGGCTCCGGCTGGTCTCAAACTCCTGAACTCAAACAATCTGCCTGTCTCAGCCTCCCAGAGAGTTAGGATTACAGGCATGAACCACCATGCTGGGCCCTTGAGGTGAACATTTTGAAGCTACACAAGAATCAATATGTGCCAGGGTTGGCTTAAGGTAATAGATAGTATTGGTCAGAAGAGAAATCAATTGCATGTGTAAGGAAATGCAGCAGGTTAAGTAGGCAGCTTACTGTAATGAAAAGAACACAGACTCTGCAGTTTAAAAGACAATGGTTTGAATTTAATCTTCATAGCACCTTGTGACTTTGAACAATTCTCTTAAGCCCCCATTTCCTTGTGTGTAAAATGTACCTACCTCATAGTTGCTAGTGTTATGGTGCTATGATAGGTGCTATGATAACTGCTTTAAGTACACTGAGCCTTAATGTGTTCATGCTTTATGTTTGCAGGCTCACAAATCTTTGCTTTGGAAATATGACCATTAATTTTCACTGTTACATTTTCCTTTATTCTTTTTTCCTTTTGATGGTTTCCTCAAGACAAGAGGACGTGTTTGGTGGCTATTGTGGAAGTCTAGGGCATGAGAAGGATACTTGTGGATTTTTTTTTTTTTAGAGATAAAGTCTCACTCTGTTGCCCAGTCAAGAGTGCAATGGTGTCAGGCTAGCTTACAGCAACCTCAAATGTCTGGTTCAAGAGATTCTCCTGCCTCAACCTCAGGTATAGCTGGGACTATATGTATCCACCACAATGCCAGGCTAATTTTTTTTTTCTTGTTTTTAGTAGAGACAGGATCTCAGTCTTGCTCAGGCTAATCTTACAATTCTCCCACCTCATCTTCCCAGTGTATTAGGATTACAGGCATGAGCCATTCATTGTGCCTGGCCAAGGGTACTATTCTTCTTCTTTTTTTTTTTTTAGAGACAGAGTCTCACTTTGTCCCCCTCATGATGTCACAGCTCACAGCAACCTCCAGCTCTTGGGCTTAAGCGATTCTCTTGCTCTGCCTCCCAAGTAGCTGGGACTATAGGCGCCCGCCACAACACCCAGCTATTTTTTTGTTGCAATTTGACTGGGGCCAAGTTCAAACCTGCCACCCTCAGTATACGGGACTGGTGCCATACTCACTGAGCCACAGGCACCGCAAGGGTACTATTCTTAAATCACCTCCTAGAGACCTCACTTAAGTTCTAAAATATGAATTTTGGAGGGGCACAAACATTCAGACTAAAGATCTCGCTGAAGTACTAACATGTGAATTATGGAGGGGCATAAACATTCAGACTTTAGCACTGAGTGATGGATATTTTTGTATACCCCAAAATATTTTTGAGGTTTGTTCTGGTACACATTTAAGTTACTTGAAAGCAGTTTGATCCTTTCTGGTATTTCTTTTTTTTGTTGTTGTTGCAGTTTGGCCAGGGCCGGGTTTGAACCCACTAGCCTCGGTATATGGGTCTCGCACCCTACTCACTGAGCCACAGACGCCGCCCCCTTTTAGGTATTTCTTTCTTTCTTTTTTTTTTTTGATTTGGGATTCATTGAGGGTACAAAGAATTAGGCTACATTGATTGCATTTGTTAGATAAGATCTCTCTCTCTTTTTTTTCTGAGACAGAGTCTTACTTTGTCACCCCCTGGTCGAGTGGGTGGCGTCATAACTTACAGCAACCTCAAACTCTAGGATTAAAGTAATTCTCTTGACTCACCTCAAGTAGCTAGGACTATAGGCATCTGCCACAATGCCCAGCTAGTTATGGAGATGAGGAGCCTCTAGCTCAGGCTGGTCTGGAACTCAGGAAATCCACTTGTCTTAGCCTCCCAGAGTGCTGGATTACAGGCATGAGCCACCCTGCCTAGCCAGATAAAGTCTCTCTTATAATTTTTTTTTTGGCCAGGGCAGGGTTTGAACCCACCACCTCTGGCATATGGGGCCAGCACACTACTCCGTTGAGCCACAGGCGCCGTCCCAAGTCTCTCTTATAATTGTGTCCCGCCCCTAAGAGGTGTGCCATACATCATGACCACTCATCCCCCACCTTTTCCCCCTCCCCCTACTTGCTCATTCCTGTACCCCACCCTTGTATTAGCTCATCTGCTGCCTTAATATTAGAATAGGGTACATTGGAATCTTGCTTCTCCATTATTGTGATGCTTTACTGAGGAGAATGTGTTCTACCTCCATCTACGTTAATACAAAAGATGTAAAATCTCCGTCTTTTTTAGTGGCTAAAAAGTATTCCATGGTAGACCTATACCACAGCTTGTTAATCCATTCCTGGGTTGGTGGGCATTTAGAGTGTTTCCACATTTGGGTGATTGTAAATTAAGCTGCAGTAAACAGTATAGTACAGATGTCCTTATGATAAAAGGACTTTTCTGGGTAGATGCTTAGTAATGGGATTGCAGGATCAAATGGAGTTCTACTTTGAGTTTGTGGAGGATTCTCCGTACCTCCTTCCAAAAAGGTTATATTAGTTTGCAGTCCCACCAGCAGTGTAAAAGTGTTCCTTTCTCTCCACAGCCATGCCCTCTGTGCACCTTTGAGACTTGCGATGTGGGCCATTCTCATTGAGATTAGGTGATATCTCAAGGTAGTTTTGATTTGCATTTCTCTGATGATTAGGGACAATGAGCATTTTTTCATGTTTGTTGGCGATTCATCTATCTTCTTTAAAGAAGGTTCTATTCATTTTCTCTTGCCCAGTGATATATGGGATTGTTGGCTCTTTTTTGTTGATTAACTTGAGGTCTCCATAGATCCTAGTTATCAAGTTTTTGTCCAATTCATAATATGCAAATATCTTTTCCCATTCTGAAGGTTGTCTATTTGCTTTGGTTGTTGTTTCCTTAGCTATACATAAGTTTTTCAGTTTAACTAAATTCCATTTGTTTACTTTTGTTGTTGCAATTGCCACGGAAGTCTTCATAAAATCTTTCCCCAGGCCAATAACTTCAAGTGTTTTCTTCACACTTTCTTCAAGGATTTTTTTTGTTTCATGCCTTAAATTTAGATCTTTTATCCATCGTGAATCAATTCTGAATTATGAATTGGACAAAAACTTGATAACTAGGATCTAAGTGGTGAGAGATGCAGGTCCAGTTTCAGTCTTTCACATGTGGTTATCCAATTCTTCCAGCACCACTTATTGAATAGGAATTCTTTTCCTCAGTATATGTTCTTATTTGGTTTATCAAAGATCAGATGATTGTAAAATGTTAGTTTCATCTCATGGTTTTCTATTCAGTTCCAAATGTCAATGCTTCTATTTTTGTGCCAATAGCATGATGTTTTGATCACTATGGCCTTATAGTATAGCCAAAAGTCTGATAGGGTGATACCCCCAGCTTTGCTTTTATTAGTAAGAATGCCTTAGCTATACGGAGTTTCTTCTGGTTCCATACAAAATGAAGAATTATTTTTTCCATTTTTTTTTTTTTTTTTGTAGAGACAGAATCTAACTTTATCACCCTCCATAGAGTGCCATAGGGTCACACAGCTCAAGCAACCTCCAACTCCTGGGCTTAGGCGATTCTCTTGCCTCAGCCTCCTGAGTAGCTGGGACTACAGCTGCCTGCCACAATGCCTGGCTATTTTTTTTTTTTTTTTTTGCAGTTTGGCTGAGGCCGGGTTTGAACCTGCCACCTTTGGTATATGGGGCCAGCGCCCTACTCGCTGAGCCATAGGCGCCTCCCTTTTTTTCAATTCTTGAAAGTATGATGATGCTATTTTGATGGGAATTGCATTGAATCTGAAGATTGCTTTGGATAGTGTAGACATTTTCACAATGTTGGTTCTTCCCAGCCAGAAGCATGGTTATATTCTTCCATTTGTTAATATCTTCTGTTCTTTCTTTTTTTTTTTCTTTTTTGAGACAGAGCCTCAAGCTGTCACCTTGGATAGAATGTTGTGGCATCACAGCTCACAGCAACCTGCAATTCCTGGGCTCAAGTGAGTCTCTTGCCTCTGCCTTCCAAGTAGCTGGGACTACAGGTGCCCGCCACAATGCCTGGCCATTTTTTGGTTGCAGCCATCATTGTTGTTTGGTGGGCCGGGGCTGGATTTGAACCCGCCAGCTCAGGTGTACGTGGCTGGCGCCTTAGCCCATTGAGCCACAGGCGCCGAGCCTTTTTTGTTTATTTAGCAGGCCCTGGCCACGTTCGAACCCGCCAGCCCTGGGTTATGTGGCCCATACCCTAACCACTGAGATACGGGCGCCGAGCCACTTTCTCACTTTTGTCTATAGACCCCAGTCCCAGGCCTTTTCTCTTTTTACTTGCCCTTTTAGTGTGAGAATGTTTCTCTCACAGAATATTCTCCTCTGGTTTAAATTGCCACCTCCAATCCAACGAATCCTGAATTTGTCTTTCTAGCCCAAGCCACGAGCCTGAGTTTCAGATGTGAGCAGATAGCTGCTTACCTGAGAGGCATGTGTGGAGTTACCAGGGGCTCCTTGAACCCAACCTGTCCCTACAGGGCCCAGCCTCTGCCTTCTACCTGGGTCCCGGTGTTTCCTGTGTTAGGTGACTGTACCTATGTGTGGATCAGAAGCCTGGTTGTGACAACTCTGACTTGCCCCCAAGTGCACATTAGCCCAGCAGAAACGTTCCCATGACTGTGCTTCTTTAGTACAGTGGGATTGTGCGAGTGTGCGCGAACATGTCTGCTTTCTACTTCTGCCGGGTGTTGTCTCCTCACCACACACCCTCACGCCAGGCAGCCTAAATCCCAGTCATGTCTTAGATTTAAATTTATGCAGAGCCTTTCCTACAGAAACCTTTTCCTGACCCCCAGCCCCACCCAGGCTGCACACTCATCCCCTGGCTTAGCACTTCGCACTTTCCCTGGCAGCGTAATCACCTCCTGCGTTCATTCCCCACAGCGTGACTGACGGCCGGGTCTGCCTCATTCTTTGCTGTGCCTTCTGTGCCTGGTAGCAACACGAGTGGCACGGAGACTGCCGCAGAGCAGGGGCCGCCTTCTGATGGATCCTGCTGTGTGTGGTGACAGCAGAGTGATGACTGAGCTGTCACCCTGCCTGCCGTTCCTCAGGCTTTCTTACCCTTTCATTCATAAATAAGTAAATTTTAGGGGGAGATTTCTTTATCTAAAGGTAGTGGTTGCCTCTAAGTTGGCTTTGTTTCCAAATAACTGAGGTTCTTTATATTTTCCTTTGTGGTAGGGGAAATCCCAGTTTCCTTGGAGGGACTTCAATTTAATGTATGCTGTTCCCTTGAATCATGCTCCGCCTCCATTTCCTTACCTTTAATTTTGTGCATACCCATTACGTTCCTCCTCACAGGTACCTTCCTAGGTAGCATGTTAAAAAAATCTTCAGAGTGCTTCAGACAAAACACCCCTAACTGGAAGTCTGTGGGTTGCCAAAAGCAGCAATCGGAGAGTGACTCTCTAGTAGGGCCTGCAGGCTGCTGGAGGCGCATTCCTCCCCGGAGACTGAGGGAGAAAAGCATATATAATTAAAGCAATGAATTGGATTTTTTTGGGTTCTCTGTTTACCACTGTCAAACATAATCTATTTCATGCATTTATAAAGAATGCATAAAAAAGGTCAGATTTAATTTTCTCCAGTTTGCTTATTTTCTCCTCCAGTTCCCCGGGTAGATGAGGAGCCCAGATGGAAATAGACTGTAGAACTTGTGTATTTAGGGAAGAGGGCGGGAGAGGATTCAGTGCCCTGGATCCCGGGAGGTGGACACCCAAGAGGAAGTAAAAAATAAAAAGAAGTAACGAGGTACCTGGGAAGGAGCTTGAGATGTGGAGTCAGGTGGACCTGAGTTAGAATCCTGACTCGGCTGAATGAGGTTGCCCGGCTAGGATTCCATTCTCGTTCCTCTTCTCAGAGTTCTCCCTCCAGTGCCCGTCCCTCTGCTCTTCCCACCATCAGTTTCTCTCTCTACAGGATTGTTTCCATCTGCACATGCACATGCACAAACGCTATCTGAAACAAACCAAAGCTCTCCTTTGCCTCACTCATCCCTTTTAGCCTCCATCCCATCTTTCTCCTTCCTGCACCGTCAAGCTTCTCCAAAGATTTGCCCTTACTCACTGCCTCCTCTTCCACCTTTGTGGATGACCTGGCCTTGGCCCCCATCACTCCACTGAACTGCTTTTGTCAAACTCACCAGGTCTCCTGTCCTGCTATCGCCAGCAGGTTCTCTGCCCTCTGCTTTCCTGGCTGCACACCAGCATTTCAGCAGTGGAATGCTGCTTCCATCTTGAAGTGTTTTTCTGTCTAGGAACATGTCACATCTCTCATGATCTCCTACTCAGCTGGCCACTTCTTAGTCGCATGTCACATCTCTCATGATCTCCTACTCAGCAGGCCACTTCTTAGTCACATGTCACATCTCTCATGATCTCCTACTCAGCTGGCCACTTCTTAGTCGCTTTGCTGGATCCCATCTTCTTCCTGTCACAGAAGGGCTGCTCAGAGTTTGGTCCTGGACCCTCTTCTCTTGTCTATTTACACCGTCTCTCTAGTCTCAAAGCTCCAAATGCCATGCTTGATGACACCCACATTCATACCTCCTAACCTGGCACGAAGTTTCCTGTGGACTTTGGACCTGAACGTGGAGTTGCCACCTCTTATCCTCCACGTGGGGAGTTGATAATCATCTCAAACTTAACACGTCTGAAATAAAACTCTTCTTCCCTCTCGTCCCTGCTAGGAACAAGAAAACAAACACACAAATAGCCATTAATAAATACCTTCACGGTCCCTGCCCTCCTTCTCACCAGTTTTCTCATCTTAGTAAGCAGCACCACCAGGTACTCCATTCAAAACCTCAGAGTCATCCTTCACATCTAATCTATTACCAAGTTCTGTTGATTCCTCTTCAAAATACCTATATCTCAACTTTACCTGTTTTCTCCATCCTTTCTGACACTGTTTCTGTGAGGCCTCTCAATATCTTTTGCCTATGTTATTGTAAAGGCCTCTTAATTCTTTTCTCTGCCTCTGCTCTTATGCTCCTTTTTTCATTTTATGCACAGATAGAATAAGTCATCTACTCACCGTATAGACAGAGCAGTGTAAGCACTCCTCTGCTGGAAGCCCATGTCTCTCCACCTCCCTCAGGATGAACCATTCCATCCTTGACAGCGCCTGCACACCTGAGCCCTGCCTCTCTCTGGTCTGAGGCCCCATTCTTGCTGTTCTCTGCCTGATCCTTCAGCTTTGCCAACACAGACAGCAAGGGTCTTCCTTCCTCGGACCTTCATTTGCTCTTCCCTTGGCCTTGGAGGGCATTCCCTATCTACCACCTCTCCCTCTACCCTTTCCAAAACAAACAAATAAATAATAAAAGTAAATATAAAAATTAATATTAGTGAACATTCAAAGAAATTATAGCATATCATATAAAAAAAAATCCAGGCATCCACCACCAGGCATAGGTTGCTGTTTTTATGTAAGAAAGAAAATAGCACAGAATCAGCCAGAGCCCAGGTGTACTCTTAATTCTGTTCTCTCTCCCCTTCCAGAAGTAATCCCCGAATTTGGTATTTCTTCTTGCCACATCTGTTTCCATACTTTCGTTACATACAGGTGCACCCACATCAATCTGTGGCAATGTTCAGTGCATTTTCAGTTTTCTGTAACTGGGATCTTACCATTGGCCAACTCTGCAACCCACCCCTTTCCTCAGCATCGCCTGCAAGACAGAGTCGCACTGACTCACGCGGTTCTCTTTTTCATTTTCCCTGTGATAGTATTTCATTGGATACAGATGTCTGACTTTATTCCTCTAATGAAGGATAATGGTGCCATCTTTGTTTTGGAGCCATTATAAACAATGCTATGGAGAACATTTGGATACGTCTCCTTGGGTATATGTTTGAGAATTTCTCTAGGGTAAAACCTTAAAAACAGAATTTCTGAATAATGGAGTATGTGTCTCTTCAACATCACTGGATAATACCAGATTGCTCTTCAAAGTGGTTGAACAGATTGCCACTCCCATGTCAGCGTGGGTGAGTTATAGGAGCTCCACTTTCTCACTGACTGAGCAGCTGAGCTGGCCGGGGCCCCCAGAGGTCACTGAGCAGCTTGTTGGGATCCAGGGCGGTGGTAGTGGTAGCTGGACTCCGCTCTTTTTTCTCTCCTAGTTGTCCTACCCATTGGTCCAATGGTTGGAGATCAGGATCCCAGAGGCTTGTAGGGCAGCCTCTTGTACCTGGGTTGCTGGAAGATGGGGATCTTAATCCTCCACCTCCTAACTCTTCTCTGAAATTCAAAAGCAATATGTAAAACAAAAAACCTTCCTATTCTTGAACTAGAATGAAGAGGGACCCAGGCTGTGAAAACAAACATCTGTAGGCTTAACATCTAAAATATACAAGGCTAACATTTTTCCGTATGTATTTGTTTCAGATATTTTCTTTTAAAGAAATAAAGCATTCCAATTAAACTTGACATTCTCCTCCCTGCTCTGTTGCTTCCCTCCCTTTCTGGAGGTAGCCAAGATTCTGAGTTTGGTGGGTGTCCAAACCATTTATTTGTCTAACATAAGTATGCATCCATACACAACTTGTAGTATTGTTTGCTTTTACTCATGCAAATAGTATTCTGTATCTGCCAGTTTCTTTCCTATCCACTCAACATTGTTTGCAAAACACAATGCTTTTATCTCTAGCGTAGTGCCTATATATTCTCCTAACAACATATTTTAGGGTGTTTCCAGCTTTTGGACATTTAGACAAGGCTGCATATACACTCCATGAGGGTAGAGATGTTTGTCTTTAGTTCGTGCCCAATATTTCTCCTCTAGAATTTTGCCTGGATACTTAGTGGGTGCTTGATAAATATGTGTTGAGTTAAAGAATAGATGAGCGGCCTCATACAGGTCCCTAAGTTGCTCAGATGGAAAACTTGTCACATATAAGTATATGTGAAGTGGCTGGAGTTTTGGGTGAACTCATCACCATGTCACTCTCTAAGGATACTGTATTGATTTATACCTTCCAGCAGTCTCCTGTTCCCCCTCAGCGTTGATAACTTAAGTGTTTTGAGATTCGGGGTGTGCGTGTGTGTGTCCGACCTTGCTGTTTATAAAATCGCGTCTTACTGTTGTTCTAATCTGTATTGCCCTAGTTCCTCTCTGTTTGTCTCACCTGGATTCTCATTGACTTTGTGGCATCTGGGTTATCAAATGAGCAGAGGTGGGTTGCGGGTTCCTCTCAAGGGTACAGTCTTTCTCCTGCATGGAGTCCTCCATGTGTTCCCAGACTCCCTTCTTCCCCAGTGGGATTTGAGCAATACTAAAGGCAAACCCAGGACCCCAGGACTGCAGAGCACAGCGTGAAGACCAGTGTCACCCGTCTTGTCCAGCCTCATGTTGAGCTCTGCAGACCCCTGTAAGGGACAGGCCTTGGTGCTGTGCTGGCCGGTTCTCCAGGACTCCAGCTGAAGAGCGAGGCCAGGGGCCCCAAAGTGCTCTGGTGTTTGTGGCTATCTTACCTGTTCGTGTGGGCAAAGCTATCTTTGGAGGCCCCAGCACTGCTCCTCCCTGGCACACATCACGCCCTCCACTTACAGGAAAGCACATCACCTGTTCTGTTTGGCTCCTCAGTGCTTGACCAATTGGCCACTATGTGGAGAAGAAAAGACAAGTTTGAAGGGAGGGAGACACACATAATGGCAGAGGGCTGGAGCGCAGGGAGTGGGGACGTAACTGAGGTGGAAAGTTTGACCGCTCAGGATACGCCCTGGCCTTGCAACACTAGGGAGAAAGACCAGGCAGGGTTGTTCCTTTGTGGACCACTGAGCTGGGTCAGCCAGGATATGGCAACAGTTCAAGATTGAAAATGTGACAGCGGTGGGTGTGCAGGAGCCAGTGGCAGCCGCTATCTAAAGACATATGTTTCTAACGCATAGGGAAGACACTCACTTGAGATCCTTTCCCATTTGAAAAGCATTAAAAAATCATAACCTCCTAGCCCAGAGGGTGAGCACTCTGACTTGACAACCCTTTTACTTTCTTTCACAGAGCATTAAAGTCACTAACTTCCAGCAAATGGGAAAAGCAAGTTTTTACTTAACTCTTATTTTCTGAAAAGTCTTAAAAACCAGCAGCCCTGAGACTTTGCCCCTCTTTGACTGTGTTAAATCACAAAGCACCACATGGCTGCTAAGTAATGGGGCCGTTCTGTCAGAGTAGAACTTGAACCCAGTGACGTGTCCTTTACTCAGGAGCCAATGGTGCCTCCACACTGTTGACCAGATATGATCCTGACACTTCGGCATGAGTTTCTGCTGCCCTTTCATGACCTTCACCTAACCATGCATGTTTATGCTGACTGGTGGGTAAAGTTCTTACTTCATCCGTGCTGACTCCCCACATCCTCCCTCCCCTCATGACACCTGTTCGTCCTGTCCACCTCTCTCTCTACACCCACCAGTATGAACTCTGTGCCAAACACATAACATTGGTATTTGAAAGAACATCCTCCATTTGTATATTTCTTTACACTATCCAACCACATTCTCTTTGAAGGTTCAATGTTTTGAATTTTACCAGACTCACTCCTCTTACCTCTTCAATCACTATGGCATTACTTAAATATTTAGGTATTGCATATTTGCTAATTTTCCAGATCTATCTTTGCCCTTACTCTTATGAGCGTATATGTGTCATGTATTCTTCCACTAGATCAGGGGTCCTCAAACTATGGCCTGCAGGTCACATGCGTTGGTGTGAATTGTATTTGTTCCCGTTTTGTTTTTATACTTCAAAATAAGATATGTGCAGTGTGCATAGGAATTTGTTCATAGTTTTTTTTTTTTTAAACGATAGCCCTCCAATGGTCTGAGGGACAGTGAATTGGCCCTCTGTTTAAAAAGTTTGAGGATGCCTGCACTAGATTATCCATCCCCTACACTTTTTCTCTTATTCCCTTTTATTTCTATGTGCGCAGACACCTAAGTAAGTGACAGCACATCATTTAGTCACCATATATTTATTAAACACCCATGTGCCAGGCATTGTGCTAGGTGCTAGAGGGATGGACGCAGACACAGTCTTTAGATTCTGGTGAGAAAGACATTAAGTGACTAAATGAGCCACTGTGAATGAGCAAAGGCCTTAAAGAGAAAGACAGATGCCATAAGAGTATGTGGAAGGTTCTGTTAAAAACCTTTCCTTGAGGAAGTGGTGTTTAAACTAAGACCACTTGGGATCAGTAGGAATTGGGACCTGGGTAACGAGCTAGGAAACAAAGTGTCCCAGACGAATGAAATAGCACGTGCCCAGACTGTCAACTGGAGAGTGTGCAAAGCATCTGGTAGTATACAGTAGAGGCTTAACTCAGCAGGCCTGGGTTGCTAAACCCTACGCATTCCAAAGATCTTCAGCACTGCCCTGTGACCAGCTCCTAAAACCTCTGTACCTTGGAATATCCACTTGATGATATCCACTGATATCCTGTTTGTACACTGTAGACCTTGGGGAGGCCAGATTGTTTATGGAAACAATATGACTTAGGGACAGTACTTGTTTTTATGTTTAGGCTGCTTTGGTCCATGCTGTTTTAGCTTGACTTTTGTTGGGGCTGGAGACCGAATCACAGGAATGCTGTATTCCTATATGACTCTCTCACTCCCCTAAAAGCCCACACAACCCCGGATGGGGCTCAGGTGAATGCCCTTGCGTTGTCATATACTGTTGCTGGGAGCATAAAGTGCCACTCATGTGACTCTTCTTGGAGAGGACAAGTGGAATTTGTGCCTGGTTTCTTCTGGACTTTGCCTTATGTGCTTTTTTTCCTGCGTGATTTTAATCTGTATCCTTTCCCTGTAATAAACTATAATTGAGAGTGTAACAGCTTTTCTGAATTTTTTGTTTCTTTCTAGCAAATCATCCAACATAAGAGAGGTCTCGGGGAACCTCAGGCCAGGTAGAGAGAAGAGAACAAAGGTTCAGCGAGAGGGTAGGAGGTGAGGGAGGAGAAGGAGGACAGGACTGGATCCTTAGGTCCTCCTGGGCCTGGTCAGGAACAACATTGTTCTGCCTGGGGACTTGTTCTCAGTGTGGCCACAGGGTTTATTTCTGTTCCATGGCTGGAGGCTACTCCAGCCTCAGCTCGAAGTGGGGAAGGGTTATCTATAGAAAACATGCAAATTAGTGAATTTGGCACATAAAACCCACTGAAAGAGGTGACCGGGGCCACCTGTGGGATGGCAGCAAGGATTTTCATTTCCTATAGGGACACTTTGAGTTTGAAGCAGAGTCACTACCTGAGTGTATTTGGTTAAAGAAGATACAGTGTCATGTTTATTACAAAGCCAGGGGAAACGAACCCTGAGACTGTTTGCCATGCTGAATGTCACACATTGAAAACTCAGAGGTGACATCACTAATTTATTTCATAATCACAAATCCATAGTGACAGACTAAGTGAAGGAAAAAATAGTGTGAGAGTTGTTGAAGCAATTCAAGCAATTTACTGGCACAAAGAACTCTCTTATCAAGGTTGCAAATAAGTCATCAATTTCAGGCATGGAGGTGCACTGGAGTGTTTCTGGAATTTCTGCTTGCTCGGACAAGCAAGCTGCCTTCTCACGAGTATGCCTTGAATCCATAATAGCTGCAGAAAATTTAAAAAAATAATGGAAGAATTGCTTATGTAATACATTTCTAAATCAACAGGGGACTATATTTTCGATGGCGCTGGAGGCTTGAGGCAGAAGGCTGTTAGGGATGATGACTGCAGGCAGCCTACACACTCCTAGTTAGAGTGGCACTGCTGGGTGCTGGACAGGGGGTGGGGAGTTCCTGTGATCAGACAGCTCACTCATGGCCCCATGAGTCCCAGTGCCTCCGTTCTGGGGAACGCAAGACATCGTTATCTATTTCCTTATTACAATAAAATCTTTTCTCTCTACTCTCAAGAGGAAAGGCATTTTATAGTTAAGGATTCTATGATTGATCTTGTTCTACTGGGTGACTCCGGGCAGGTTACTTAAACTCTCTGGGTCTCAGTTTACTCCTCCTTTCACTGGTTGTTATAATGGTACATTGTTCATAGGTTTCTTCTTCTTCTTCTTTTTTTTTTTTTTTTTGAGGAATGAATGAGATAATGTCTCTAAAGCACTTGGCACAGTGCCTGGCAGGCATTAAGGACGCAACAACAATAAAAGCAGAAAAGTATTAGGGTTTTAAAATAAATAATTAGACATTTTTGAGGTCTTGAGGGCTGTTATACAATATTCAAGAGCACCTTGCTGGATGAGGACATCTGCGTGCTCCCAGTTAGGTAATAGTGCAGGAGACAGAACTGGCCTGATGAACTGGTGGCATCATTTTGGCCTTAAATTCTCAGACCCCATTTTAAGGAGCAGCACATAATTCAGGTGTTACGGACTTCACTGTTGGGGATGGGATGGTTCTCTGGCCTCCCAAGAGAAGGAAGAGAGTGGCCATTGGACAGTGTGCTGATAAGAGGGCCCACGAGACTGAGTTCTAATCACAAAGATAGGCTTCTCTGTGTCACTGGAATCTGGGAAAGTCTTGGCAGGCAGGACATCTGGAATTACCACTTGGGTGTGTCACCAGCTCCTTCCAAACAAGTGTGTGGCTTTAGGCATGTTGCTTATCTCTCTAAATCTTAGTTCCCTCATCTATAAAAAGGGAAAAGTACATGATGTTCATAGTTGTTTTAAGGATAAAATAATGGAATTACATAAAACACCTGCTGCATGGTAACCACTTTGGAAATGATGGCAATTATGATCCTATAAGTAAGTAAAGTATGGTCATGACAAAATGTGAACTACATTAGTGGTAATTGACATCGTTTTGTGATAAAACAATTCTATGAGACCAAATTCTCCGAAAGAATAGCCAGATACAGTCAGAACATTTGTTTTGCAACTTGGTAAATAGGTGTTTTGCAACTTGGTAAAACCTTCTGGGAAACGGTTAATGGTTTGGATCAAGCCCGTAGCTCTAGTAACAGGCCCCCGATTGCCCTGGGAAGACTTGATCTAGGGGATAGTGAGGGGCAGGTGGGGGTGTGCATGATGAGCAGGCGTTCCCAGCCAGGGAAAGAGCAGGGATGAGACTCCATTGGACAGATCCCTATGTGTTATGAATGGCTGTGCCAGGCTGTAAGTGGGTGCCACACACAGTTCCTGGGGAGGTGTGGCCCAGCCTCAGTGGTGTGCAGGGGGTTGGCCTATTTCTCCACTCGAGGCCTTTCTGCAGTAGGAAGCCATGTAGGCAGTGTTGGGGCCTAGACCCCAGTCCAGGAGTTGCCCAGGGGAAATGGAGGTGGGAGAAGCGGGACAGCACCATTGATAAATCAGAGAAGGCTGTGGCTGGTTCTCCCATCCAGACTCCAGTTGTTTCTGCATCTGGAAAAAGAACCCAGAAGATGACTGCTGTAGGGCCCTAATAATATGGAGAGACATTTTCTAGAGAGAAAAACTCCCATTCAGCAGCAAACTCTGACCATGTACCATAGAATAAAGAATAACGGGAGGAGGTGGGGCAGAAGTAACCGCAGCTCTGATCACCAGCAGCTCACCAAGAGGAAATGCCTCCTGAACACAGAAGTCAGTGGTGCCTATCCCCACCTTGGGAAGCCAGCCTGGGCAAAGGCTCAGGGGCAGGGGGTGGCTGCCAGACACTGCCTGAAAAGGTAGTAGCCTTTGAGTGGGCTCTCTCTTCCCTTTTGAGATGTATGCACCCATAGGGAGCATTTCTAAATACGCTCCCCGCCCCCCAACTCCCAGATGAAATGAAAGCCCATGACTGCATCTGGTGCTTGGTGATCTGACGCAATGGTTCTCAGCTGAGGCCAATTTTAGTCCCCCAGGGGACATATGGAAATGTCTAGAGACATTTTTAGTTGTCACACTGCAGGGGAAGGGTGTCTTCTTGGCATCTAGTGAGTATCGACCAGGCATGCTGTTAAACATCCTTTAAGGCACAAGGGGACAGTACAACACAGGATCGTCTTTTCAACACTGGGGGAGAGAACCCCTGATATGATGAGAAAGGTTTTTTTTTTTTTAGATGAAAGTGGCTTGTCCCTTGCATCTATCTCAGTGAGGGTGGGAAGGGGTATGACTAATCCGGGCCCCCTCATTGGTGGCCATATACAGAAGCGGCTGGTGAAAAGGCAAAAAAATTAGGGGTGAGGTGAGAATGACCTAAAAAAGAGGCTCAAACTAACCTCCCAAGGTAGATGGAAGGATAAGGGCAGAGTTTTTAATTTCAAGTCAACTCTCATTTAAAAAGTGGTTTCCTTAAGCAATTAATTATATGTTTATTTCCCTAAGGGACTCTTGAGACAGAGGAGACTTGCTTAAATTATGGGGATAAAGGCCATACACAGGACTTTACTGGGGCTAGAAAAATTTTCTGTTTCTTTTGAAGGAGCTTTGGGAAGAAGGGAAGGGTAGATTCCTCTCCAACAGCATAGAGGATGTGGGGAGGTTGGAGCCAAACCGGAGTGGGCAGACAGACAGACAGACAGGGTGAGGACTGGTTGTGGGACCCAGCAGGTCAGGAGGAGAGAGGAGACAAGCTTGGGCGTAGCTTCAAGCTTCTGCTTTTCTCTCCCATCCTGGGGAGCCCACAGAGCACAGGGAAGGGTTTAGGAAGTGGGCCATTCACAGCTTTCCAGCCCTAGTTCCTTCATGTGGAAACACGTGTGTGGACACACATACACACACACACACTCCTTTGGCAGGTGTTCTGGTTTGCATCAGGAAACAGAATGAGTCCATACTGTTGGGGAGGAGTGACTGAGAGAGGGCGGAGTATCTGGGACCTTCGGTGAGATAGAGTAATTAAAGGTTTCAGGGTGTCCTCTCTGCACTACTTTTCATTTAAATGCAGCCTGAATACGTGGAATTTGTGGATTTCTTCTCTTTGGGAAATGTCTTACCCTGATATAGGTTAGGTAGGGACCAAGGGAGTGACGAGATTGAAGACAGTGATCATTCTGATTTGACACACAAATGAAAACTGGGCACAGGGCATCTCACAGCCTCTCCTTCTTAGACTGGCAAGACTTCAGCTGATGCCCTTTTTGTTTAGGTGAGTTGGGTAGGGTTGGGTAGGGTGGGAGGTAGTGGAAAGGAGAAAAAAGTAGTGAAGAGCATGGGGCCAGACCTGGTTCGGGTCTAGGTTACAAGAGCTGAGGTCTTTAGGGCAACTTGTCCCTGCTGTAACCAGAATGAGTGTCTATCACAGTACCATTACATGGTGCTGGACACTACCTGTGCCCACCTTTTTCAGGAGGCTGTGAGCTCTTGTGAGCAGGAATCGTGTCTCATTTCACTGGGTAGTCTCCACATCTAACAGAGCTTGGTACACAGAGGTACTCACTACACATTTTGTGACGAATTTCTACATTATTCCCACCAGCCTGCTATAGGAGGAGAGATGATAGGAATTCAGGTGGACTTTAAGCAAAAAGACTGTTTGATTGGTGTAGCCATCCCTCCCATCTCTCTGAAGCCAAAAGTGTGATAGAAGCAGGATGGGGTCTCCAACAGGGGAGAAGTGAAGGTAACATCTGAAAAACAAGGCCAAGATTTATAATCCTGGAGCTGTTCATTTAATCAGCAAATATCTGCTCTACTAACAGCCCAGACTGGCTCTGTTTGAGCATCCCCAGGCCTGAGGTTGTAGGGCAGCAGAGTTGGCTGGAGGTTACAGATGAGCTGAGCAGCACCTGCGTCGGACAAGAAGTGTCCAGCCTTGGGGGGACGGAGATTGTGGTTATCTGTGAGCACTGACATCCCAGAGGGACAACGGTGCCACCTGCACTCTTGGGTCTAGACTGAGGGGTCCTGGCCTGTAAGTATCAGAGACCTGGAGATAGGGGAGGCTGGGCCACTGAGGATCTGAATCCTTTTCCTTGGCCAGCACTCCAGAAACCACCTCAAATATTGTTAGGGAGTAGATACCCAGGATGTCAGCATCTTTGAACAACTGAAGGGGCATGTTGTAGTTCCAGCCCATCCTCCCACTTTCTAGTAGTGCTTGCAACCGTGGAGCCTCTCTGAACCTTGGCCATGTCACTCAAAGGGGATGGCCTTTGGCCTTCCTAGATCATAGAACTGCTGTGAGGCTCCAATAAATTGGTGTGTGTGAGAGTTTTGTGAAGTGCCACACCAAGTGAGCTGTTCTCATAAGTCATTTATTTAGGGTAGAAGCAGTACAGCCTCCCCTCCAGCCTGCCTTCAATCCGGATCTGCCTGCAGGGGTGCATCAGTTCAGTCTCTGCTTCAGTCCACTTACTTCTGTCTCTGGCCCCAACTACACTGGAGCGGGGCCTCCAAGAAGGGCGCTGAGGCCCCTTATTTAGTTCGCTGATAGAACTGGAAGACAGCTTTCTCCTGCTCATAGGTCTCGATGGAGCCAGGTCGAAGGCGTCGGATTTCAGTGATGGCATCTCCTGCAGCCAAACCCTGCTCCTTTACCAGGTAACAGGCTAGCATGGTGCCAGTGCGGCCAAAGCCCAGGGCACAGTGTACTCCCACGGCCTGTGGAGAGGGAGCTTGCTGGGTAGGTCCCCAAGCCCTCCCTAACAGTCACTTGCCCCTCATTTGGGCAAGGCCTTCTCCCCAAGGCTGCAGCTTCTGAGTCAGGCTTAGGGCTCTGTACACAGTCTCAGGTCCTCAGAAGGTAAGACGTGACGTCAAAGTCAGGGAGGGCTGTCCCTGACATGGCTGATTCAAGAGCTGAGCTCCTGGTTTGCCTCCCCACAACTGTCCACTCGTGCTGTCCAATATAGGAGCCACAAGTCACAGGTGGCTACTGTGTACTTGAAATGTGGCCAGTCCAAATTGAGATTTGGTATTAAACACAGCAGGGTTTGAAGTTGTAGTGCAAAAAATGAATGAAAATATCTCAAGAATTTATTTTATACTGATTATATGTTGAGATGATAGTAATTCTGACATACAAGGTTAATATTACGAAAATTAATTTCACTTGCTTTTATTACTTTTAAAACTCATGGTTACTACAAAATTTAAAATTGCATACATGGCTCCATTATATTTGGACAGCATTGCTCTAGAAAAGAGTAAACAGCCCCCATATGACTTCCACTCCACCTGTCCTCAGTCTGTCCATCTTTCTCCTCTCTCAGTATTAGTGGGTTCTCTGCTACCAATCCTCAAGCCTCCCCCCCACCCTGCACTGCTTTGCCTTTTCTTTTTTTCTTCCCATTGAGCCCCCTGTGACAAGGGTGCAGTGGCTTTTGGTCCCAATGTACCCTTGTCGCCCTGCTTTCCTATTTTCTCCCAATCTCTCCCCCTGACCCCGGCTATTGCCCCGGCGCCGCTGCCCCAGCTCCGCCAGAGCTCTCCGCTGACCCTTCCAGATCCCCCTCCGCGCCGACTCCGCCCGCTGACCTCGCCCCGGGCGTTGGCTTCGTCCACGATCTGGACGAAGCGGTCGATCTGGTCTGGCGCCGGCGGGCAGAAGTCCGGGATTCGCAGCCGGTGCAGGGTGAGCTCGGGGCAGCTGTCACTATGAGGGGGCCCGCGCTCAGTCAGGGACACCAGGTGCCGCACGCCCAGGTCCAACAGGAACTGGTAGTGGGCTGGGAGACGCGGTAGCGCCAGCCCCGCCAGCCGGCCTGGAAGCACCCAGGAGAAGTTGGGGGGCTGCACGCCCATTGCTGGGGGAGGACACAGGACAGGGGTCACCGGGGTGAGGACGTCCCGCCTCCTCGTTGCCCGGCTCTTGGGGCCCGCTAACCCGCCACCTCCCTCACACTTGTGCCTCCGGGCCCTGGAATCTGAGAGCCCTCGCCTGGTGACGCTCGGCCCCACCTCTGGCGATTGGCTGAGCCGATCAGGGGCGGAGCTGGAGCGCAGGGCAGGGCTCGGAGCCCGGGGGCGGGGTCGGAGGGCGGAGGCGGGGCCCGAAGCTGCGCAGGAGGCGCGGCGATCCACAGTGGGCGGGGTTACTGCGGCCGGTCTGGCAGAGCCGGGCCCAGGAGTGAGAATTGTTCTCAGAGCACAAAGCCTCCTGGGACGGGCTCTGCTGCACCCTGGCGGTGGGCTGGGATTGTCGCATCACTGGCCCGCGGACCCCGCCTCTCCGGAGCCTGGCCTCGCCTTGCTTTCTGCACAGTGGGTACGCAGGTCCCAGAGAAGACAAAGCCGCTTTCGCCCAGGAGCGGGGGAAATCTCCTTTCTAATAACCAATTCGTCATGATCAGTGGCTTCCGGAAGAAGATACTTCTACTGTACAGACAGCTATTTTCATTTTTCCCATTGTTGGAGCTGTTAACAAATTCTGGGCTGTCATCTGGTGGTCTGAATCTTACCCAGGGCTATAATTATAGAAATAATAACGATCACCAACAACAAAATAGTTAACAATTATCCAGCATTTACTACGTGGCAGATACTCTTCTGAGCATTTTACAAGTATTAACTCATTTAATCACCACCAGTAATCTTAGAAGGTAGGTGATCTAGTTAATATTTTATAGAAGAAAACATGGAGGCACTGGAGAGGTTAATAAACTTAACCAACGGATAAGGAAGGGTCTAGAATCTTTAACAACATAGTGCTGTTTCCCAGAATTAAACAGAAACTTACTTTCTCATCATATGACCCTCATAACCCCAAGTGTCATCTGTATTAAATACCTGTGGGTTTTCTTAATTTTTGCTCATATTTCACCTTTTCCTGGCTCTCTGGGTCACCTTTCCCTGGAGTTTATCACTGTTGTTCTTACAATTTAATGTCCCACCTGTGATCTGACTAGTTAGTCCATATCCTCATTTGAATAATGTGCTTCTAGGGATGTGAACTAACTATAATTATGAAAATAGTTAATCCTTATTGAATTTACTAATGTAGCAGGCTCTGTGCCAAGAGCTTTCTGGAAGAACCCCATGTGGAAGATTTTTTTTTTTATCCTTTCTGTACGTGATTAATCCAAGGATTAGAGAAGTTGGCCCAGAACACCGTGATCCAAGCCCAGGACACTTTGCCATGAAGGTTTACTTCCCTCCCTCTGCCCCACCGACTCCTGACCCACACTTTTGGCCATTTAAGCCTCTGGCTCCTGGAAGATGGAATTTCTCTTCCTCAAAGTTCAAAGCTTGCTCTGTCCCTGTGAAAAATGTCCAACTACTCTTTCCGGGTTCTGGGAGCTGCCAAACCTCCCCTTTTCTCCCCTTCTAGACAATCACAGCCCTGATTAAGCCCTTCCTGTTTGCCCCCCCATTTCCCACATAACTCACTACCATCTTGCCCACTGGATTTGTTTCCTTCCCTCCTTGCCAGTCCTGGTCTGTCAGGCACCAGTCGGTCCTGCCCTCATTTTTCTCAACTGCTTTCTCTCCAGGATTTCTGGTTGCACTTCCTGTGGAGACCAGGCTCCAGCACTTGCTCCTCTCAAGCTAATCTTTTCTTGGCCCTTTTTGCCTTGCTGAACTTCCTTTGCTCCCTCCACTCTCCAGGGACAAGTATCCCACACCCCCTGCTGCCCCTTTGTGCCTTTTCCTTGCTTTCTAGATTTCCAGCTCAGAATACTACTTCTCCAGAAGGAAGATTTATTCTGTTTTTCCTGAGCCTTCAATTCCTACCCCCTGTCGTGGGCCCCTGCAGGGCTGGCAGCTGATCCATCAACCCACCAGGGCAGCCCTGTGTAAAGACCAGTTGCCTCTCTTTTTAGGAATTCCTTCTCCTCTGGCTCTGCCCTCCCTTACAACAGACCTAGAGTGAGTGGGAAGGACCTAGGGTCCCTGCCTTGAGCCATGTCCCATTCATTGTCGAGAGTGCCATTTGCTTTTTTTGTCTTGGGCCCAGGGGACCTCAAAGTCTAAGTGAAAACCCTCTCTGATGGTTTCCTGGCTAGAACTCTTGCAAATAACAATGTCAGCACCCCACACTCCTCTCCCCACAAACATGATACTGACCTTTCCTCTCTCCTCTGAACAGGTTACCTGGCCCTCAGAAAGATAGGCATTTTCTGTCCCCATCTTACCTTGTATCAGTGCGTCCCCTCAGGATGGCAGTTATTTACTTGCATTTTGGTTATCTGTTCACATAGAAGCCAAGACTGTCTCACTCTGTCTTTGACTTCCACACAGCTTCTATGGAGCCTGCTACATGGTGCTCGAAAATGTTAAACAAATGCATGGAAAATAAATAAGTACAGTGCATTGGCGAGACTGTGTATGTACTTTTTCTGCGAGGGAGTGGGAGTCTGTATGACTGTGTGACAGTGTGTGTTTGTGGTTCTTCTTAGTTGCTTGGGCTTGAGGACTGTCTTGAGTAGTGAGTACCATGTCTTTGAGGTATACTCTTTCTGTGTCTGTGCTTTTAAGGAAAGAACAACTGTGGTTAATCTAATTACTATTTTTATAAAACTGGATAGTGTGTGTGTGTCTGAACGTGTTCAGGGACGTGTTCCTGGAGAACAATCTGTTGACACTGATGGTGGGCTGAGTAATAAGCTTAAGTAATTTCCCTGACTTCAAGGAATTTACAGTATACTTGGGGGGATTTAGACTCAGTTGTAATTATTCTCAGAACATATAATAAAGTGCTAAATTGCTCATCAAAGACATTGAGATAATATATATTAAAAAACTAATTGTGCAGTAAAATAACAAGTGTTAAGAAGTCAGTAGGGGACAGAGAAGCCTGGGTTGGAACCACCAGAAGTCTTTTACAGCCAGGGATCTTCCTTCCCATTTTGTCCTCTGTTCATTGTAAAGCGGGACAGACAGTTTTAGGGCATCCTCGCTTCCCCTTCTGCAGTTGACAAGAATGTGTTGACTCCTTCTTCATGTTGAGGTCCCAGTTTCCTGACTGGCTTGGTGCCTGTGGCAGTTGGAGGAGAAGTTAGAGTCAGAGAATCCCTTCCACCAGGTGGTCCCTGTGTCCCACTAAGGCGAATGATTGCTTGAGTTCTGCTTCCTGTGGCCCTTAGACCACAATCAGAATTGTCCATGTCTTAATACTCTGATTTTCCTACATCTAAGCACATTTCACCCCTGGGACCTGATGATCTTGGAGTTGGACATAAGAAGAAGAAAGGGTGCAGTTTCCAGAAGGGCCCCAGGGAGTCAGCTCACGTCTGTGCATCCTTTCCACGTTGGCTTTTATCGCCAGTAGGACATTGTGGAGATGAAATGACATTGTGTGGACTTCCTAGGCTGGGTCACAAAAGACTTGGCTGTTGATTGTCAGATGTCACTTCTGACATGACTTGCCAGGGCCCAGGACTGGCCAGGTCTTGACCCAGCTTAACTAGGTTCCAGATGTGGACTGCTAAATTACCTTGCTCAGGTCTCTTAGGTGCCTGAGGGCTATCTACTTTAGGTGGAGAGAGAGAGTCTTAGAGAGAGTAAAGCAGTCTTCTTAGAAAAATAGATCTTAGTCTTTTTTTTTGAGACAGAGCCTCAAGCTGCTGCCCTGGATAGAGTGCTGTGGCATCACAGCTCACAGCAACCTCCAATTCCTGGGCTCAAGCGAGTCTCCTGCCTCCGCCTCCCAGGTAGCTGGGACTACAGGCGCCCACCACAATGCCCAGCCATTTTTTGGTTGCAGCCGTCATTGTTGCTTGGCGGCCAGGGCTGGATTTGAACCCTCCAGCTCAAGTGTACATGGCTGGCGCCTTAGCCCATTGAGCCACAGGCACCGAGCCTAGATCTTAGTCTTTGGCAGAGCTTAGTGATCTTCAGCAGAGAGATGCCATGCCGGCATTGTGCAGGCAGGAGAGGAGACAGAGAGTAAGCAGGTCCCTGATAGAATGCGCATGCTTCTTGACTGCCTTCTCCTCCAGCCTAATATAACGCTAATCTCATTCCTCTCAACACCACAGGTGTAGAGACTGCCAATTCACTACTGCTATCATCTCGCGAGCTCTCATGCTTGTTAGGAGAGCTAAATCCTTCTCTATCCCCATTCCACCAAGGTGTTTCCATTATTGAGCTATACAGGTATTAAAACTCTCACTCCTCCTAGCCATAGGCTATATGGGCTGCAACAGTCGACTTGTTCTCTCTTGAAAAGCAGAGCTGCTGTGGGAAGCTCCTACAAAGAAGACAGCTGCCACGTAGTGAGGACACCAAGGCAGCCAGCCATGTGGAGAGATCCACTGGTGAGAAACTGAGGCCTCCTTCCCTCTGCCATGTAGCGGAGCCAGCTAATTTGGAAGTGGATCCTCCAGCCACATTCAGTTGACCTATCCAACATCTTGACTATAACCTCATGGATTCCCTGAGTCAGAACCACCCTGCTAAGCCTCTCCTGAATTCCTTACCCCCAGAAACTGTGAGATAATATTTATTCTTTTGAGCCATCACATTTGAGGTGATTTGTTATGCAGAAATAAGTAACTGTGAATCCAGATGGAAATATTCACTTTGAAGGAAAGAAGAAAAATAATTTCCAATAAACTCAAGGAGTGCAATAAAATCTAAACAAGGTTAATTGAAAAAGAAAGGGTTATACTGTAAGCAGTTGTGGTCTAAGTATGTATGTGTTTATGTGAGTGCTATGATAGATCAACCAGGCCCTGTGGAGGAGCAATCAGAGTAGTGTGGGTGTGGATTTGGTGTGTGGGTGGTGTTAGAGGTACAGGGTTATGTAGGATTCTTATGGTTTGAGATGATGCACAAATTATATAGCAACTGGTCATGGTACGAGAAGCAAGCAATTAGAATGGAGCCTCTTCCTGTCAGAACCATTGCCTATAAACAGATGGTAAAGCTGCCTTGGTTTCAACTGGATGCCTGTTGGTTTTGGGTGTAGAGGCTTTTGAAATGATCTAGGGTGTGGCCAGATTACCTTGGACATTTTAATATAGGTCTTTCCACAAGATGGCACTGATAGCTTTTTCTTGTTTCTCTTTGTCTTGCTGAAAAATTTGTGATTTGTACACTGTTACAGAACACACCACAACTGAAATCTCTTACTAGTCGATTGCTTGGACTTTTGACAATTCTATCACCTTTATGGCACTTAAAATTATATGTTTCTGTTAGACTACTCAGGAGCACACTGACACTTTAAGTTGGGCTGTTGGGAAAGGCTGCCTTACACCAGATGCTATCATTATGGGAGCTGGAGATGGGGAAGGGGTGAGGGCCAGGCTGTGGTTTTTGAAAAGCCATTCAACCAAAGGCTGGTGAGAGCAGAATCAAGAGGGAGCACTTAGGTAAGAGCCACTTCTGCAATGACAACCGTTTTGGGCAACTCTGTCCCTTCTGAGTTGCAGCCTGGCTGGCATTTTGATTTCAGCCTGATGAGACTCTGAGCAGAGGACCCAGCTAACCTGTAACCGTACATCTAATCTACAGAACTGGGACGTAATAAATGGTGTTTCTTTAGCCAATAGTTTGTGGCTATTTGTTATGCAGCAATAGAAAGCTAATGCAGACACCCTAATTTAGTCGCTTTACTTTTTTATCTTTAACATGCTGGTAGCAGTACTAGACCTTTTAGGTTTTTAAAATGCCACACTATTTCTTATCTCTTTCCTCTTTAAGCCTTCTAATCTCCCAAACTACAGTCCACACAGGTTCATTTTCAAGGGCAGATGCAACAAATATGGTAAATCAATGGACCTCAGGAATTGTCAGCATTTGGTTTTCTTTTGGCAGCTTCCTAAACTCCTGGTTCTTCCCTCTGTCTTTAGACAAAGGATTCTGGAGATGTCATCCACACCCAGCATCACATGAGAGCTTATGGGAAATGCAGAAGCTCAGACCCCACCAAAGTCCTGTGGGACCCCAGGTGGGTGAGGTGCACACCTGAGAATGAGCAGCCCTATTGTGAGGCTTTCGTCTTGCAACTTTGATTTCCCATCAGTCATCAGTAGCACTTAGAACGTAACCTGGTCACAGAGGTGGTGACTTGGAGATCTCCAGGTGTCTCCTTTCTGGAGCTGAGCAGGGCAATGGGCAGAGAGAGGAGCTGACCTGCAGAGGAAAGATCTCAAAGGCGCCTAACTGGCCAGGGTGAGAGCCAGAGGCCAATTAGAAATACCTAAGAGTCCTGGGTTGGAACAGCAATTGGTTTTTACCTATAGGAGGAATATGTCCAAGAAAAATATGTTCAGTATACCAGTGACTTTCCTGTTTTTGTTCCAAGGAAGGGCTTGGTTCCCAGATTTCCTTTCTGGATGAATGCTTAAAATATCACTTCCTTTCTCCCCCTTAAACTACTTTCCAATCAAGACACAAACTGCCCCAGTCATTACTCTCCATTTTAAATGCTACCAGCCCTCCTGCAGCTTGGAGCAAAGAAGAAGGAGGCAGGGCCAACCTCCTATCACATGGCTCCTCCTTCCCCTTGACTAGCAGACCTTCTTCTCACCCAACTCCCATCCTTCCAAAACCCGCCCAGGAACCGCCACTCTGTGGATCTCTGGACTGGCCTCCTCGAGTCCAGCCTCCACACATTGTCCTTCTATGTGGCCACAGTGGCTGCCATAGAACACAGATCCCCCCTTACCAGTTCTTCAACAAGAAGAAAAAAGCTTCCAGCAGTCACAGCCCGGCACATCAAGCCCTCCAGGATGAAGCCTCTTGCCCTTCTCTTCAGCCTCACCTGACCTCATTCCTCTGCAGAAATGTACTATGTATGTCCCTGTTACACTGAAAAACATATGGGTGGCCAGAGAGGCAGGGCTGTCTCTCCTGCCTTTTTGCACACACTGTACCCTGTACACATCCTGTTCTTACCTTTGGCCTACAGCAACACCTGACCTCCCTCATGATTCAGTTTGGGAACAAACCACTTTCTCCAGGAAGCCTTCCCAGCTGCCTTCCTGTTCATGTTTGTGCCCCTCTTCCAGCCTTCCGTAGCATCTCCATCAGAATGGTTATTACATTACATTACCCCTTAAAGCTTTTATTGCTATGGTATACAAATAATGTATATTTATTATATAAGCATCAAAACACGTACACACAGGAATTATTACTTATTTCTGTTTATATTAGCTGGGGTTTAATTAGAATAAGAGCAGGCACTCTATCTCTCCAGTATTTGAGGTTTACATACCTTCTGGGTGGGCTGAATCATAAAGGTCCCAGATGATCTTAGTCTGTAACACCTAAGTGAGACACTCTCAAAGGCCTTTCCTGGAAGCTCCTCCTCCATAAATCCCAAGAACTTCTGGAAAATTCCTACCAATTATCTCTGTCTGAAGCACTAATGTCAAGAAATTCACCTCGATACCATTTTTAAGCCTCTCATCTGCCTATGCATTCCGCCTGCTTCTGGCAAATAACCTTCCCTTCTCTCTTCTCCTTCCAAATCTCACATGAGTGCCTCTTTTTGGCACTCAAGATATGTGGGAAAGGAGTTTTGGAAATGCCGTTCCCAGTATCTCCTCTTTCCTGCAGAGACTTTAGAAATAAATAGCATTAGGCGGCACCTGTGGCTCATCAAGTAGTGTGCTGGCCCCTTATACCAAAGTTGGCGGATTCAAACCTGGCCTCGGCCAAACTGCAAAACAGAAAAATAGTCGTGGTGGGTGCCTGTAGTCCCAGCTACTCGGGAGACTGAGGCAAGAGAATTGCCTAAGCCCAGGAGTTGGAGGTTGCTGTGAGCAGTGTGACACCAAGCCACTCTACCGAAGGCAATAAAGTGAGACTCTGTCTCTACAAAAAAAAAAAAAAAAAAAAAAGAAAGAAATAGCACTGATATTAAGTTTACAAGAAATAGGTCACCTCAAGATAACCCCATTATGGGGCACAATGTATTTCGTGTGTGTACATGTAGAAGTGAATAATGCACATGGAAACCTCCCTCTCTAACACGCTCAATCCGTGTGTCTATGTACATTGCTCCCCTCCAGCGCCTTGAAGGTTTAATGAGTTCGCTTCTCTATTTTTTAGAGGAAGGATTCCCAGCACTGGTTTGATGACACCCTGGAGTGTCTTCATTTATCTCAGGGGGTGCCTTGAAATTCACAAAACAAGATTAATTTAAATTCATTTTCGTTTAAAAAAAGTAAACAGACATTATATAGTAATTACGGGTACAAGTGTGTGTGTTGAAATCAAACTAATAAATGCTCGCCTTAGAGAGAAATCAAGAGGATTGGGGTGGGAATGGAAGGGACTATAAAGGTAGTTCAGTCTGAATCTTTCCTAAAACACGTCCTGCCCCCCCTTTACTTCCAGGTTGATATTTCCACAAATTAATCATGATTCTCCAATTGGAAGCCAGGGCTGTTGGGAATGAGAGCTCCACTGTGCAGGTCAATCTTCTGTGCCAACCACGGGCCTGGTATATGACAGGCCCTCAGGAAACACACTGTGATTGTGTGGCAGGGTGAGATGGAGTGGAGGTGGCTGGGGCAGCTGTGTGGCACGCGAGAGTTCCAGTTCTGTGAGACTGGAGGCCATGAGATATTTGTAGACAGTGGTCCGGGTAGCAATCCCATTCAAATTCTAGGAGCATATGGACTCCCAGCAATCAAGGAAAAAAAGGAGCTGGGCTGAGAGGTTGTTGGCCCAGCCTCTGAGGTAACTGGTCAGAGGCTGCTGTAATTGCCTTTCTATTAACAATTTGTGCAAATCATCAGACTGTTAGATAGATAGGTCAACTAACAGCAGGGTGCATTAGTGTCAGTGACTTACGGCTGAGGATACAGTCCAAGGCCACAGATGCAGAAAGGAGTTATGGATGCTGCTTTTTAGTGTCTTTAAAGCAGTAGGGATGGTGGGTTCAAATCCTGGCTCTGCCATTTAACTCTGTATGACCCTAAATAAATTGCTTCACACATCGGTGCCCTTCTTTATAGAGTGGAGATAATCATAATGTCTACCTCATAGAATTGTGAGGATTAAGTGAGTTAATCCTGTAAATCCCTTTGAACAATCTCTGGCACAATGAGGGATCCATAAACACTGGCTGTTGTCATCATCATCATCATCACAGCAGGCGCCATCTGCTTATCAGGACTAATTGGTCATAGGAATTTCAAATAGAGAGTGCACTAGTGTCCCCAGCAGGTCCCCAAAATTCGTTTAGAAACTCCTCCTGTTGTCTCCTAGATGGGGTCAGAACCCAATTTGCCAGAACTGGAAACTCAGGTGGAAAGTTCATTTTATTACCAGCAAGGAAACAAACAAACAAAAAATCTTCACATGCAAATGAGTTCTCGGTGAATCCCCTTGTTACACTTTGATGGGATATTCTGCTTCATAGGGAAAAAATAGTGCAAACATACCTGGATTCTTAGAATCACAATTGGTAGCAAGGGAAGAATGTGTCTTTTTGCACAGAGTTTTATGGCCTATCAATCCCTGAAAGCAAGATATCATTAATCAAGAGTCAGTTTCAAAATGTGCTCATCATTACCTGCTACTATTGATGAAAAGCCCAACCTCTTCTGGAGAAAATGACTGATAGGAAGAGAACCTTTGAGGCCATTAAAACACATTCCTGATTCTCTTTATTTTAGTGAAAAACTAAATATACCTATATCTTCAGATGAGAAAGACAAATCAAGTCTAATGCTTAATCTTAGCAAAATTCAAATACTGGGCTTGAAATGCCAGTAATTCTATTCAATTCTTTTTCTCTTGTGCAAATACTGAGGAATCTACATCGTGTGATTACTCAGATGTTCAAACAGTTATTTAGGATGAGAAAATTTGAAAATTCATATGGAATTTATTTCTAGAATAGCTATGACCATAACAGATACAAGGTTGATGAATCAGAGGCATTTATTTGAAATTTATGATACCCTAAAATCCTGTGGTTGGAAAAGATATTTGATTCTCAAGAACATGAAAAGATGGTGGGGGAAAATTATTTTTTAACGTTTAGCTTTGCTTTATAGTCTTTTGGATTTTCAAGACTATAATACTTTTTAGCCTTTCTGGTCCTTGTATTTCTAAAACTCTGTGCCTTTTCAATTCAGTTAAACAAATATATACCAAATAAGCTTAGGTGAAGAAGATACTGGGCTATATACTTAAATGTGGATACAGAGAAAAACATGAAACTGACATTTTGGTGCTGGAGCAAACTGTTACAGGAACGACCAAAATGAGTCATGCCTCCTGGTATCCACACCCTTATCTATTCCTCTTCCACATTGGTGCTGGGCTCAGCCATGTGACTTGTTTTGGCTACAATGTGACATAACCAACTGCAATGGCAACAGAGATTTGATAAGCACTTGCATATTGGGGCTTGTCATCTTGAAACCCTGAGACCACTATGCTATGAAGAAATCCAGAATTCTTATCATGGTCAGAGAAGCTAGTTGAACCAGGTTTCCAAGCTGTATGCGTGACTCCTGGTGTGACCATTAGAAGAATGATCCAGATAGCTCTCATAATTTTTTCTTATTATGAGAACTAATAAATTGTTATCTCACTAGGGTATCTCAGTCAGTGTTGGGTTTGTTTGCTACACAGAAATGGAAAACTGATATAAAAATTGATACCTGGAAGTGGTGTGTTGCTGTAACAAAAACCTAAACTGTGTGGCATTGGCTTTGGGACTGAGTGGCTGACAGAGGCTGGAGGGGCAGCAGATAGAATATTCCTGGAGCCTGATGACCTCAGAGGAAATGCTAGTGGAGGCTGGTAAAGGGCCAATCATACTACATAGTAGTAGATAAGCAGGAACTCGGTTAGCTCCAGAAACTGGGAAGATAGAAAATGTGCTTAATTGATTTGTGGATTTGACTTAAGAACGATTCCTTTTAGAATGCTGAAGGGGTCAATTAGCTGACCAGAGTGGTGTGAAGCAGGGAACTTTAGGGCCTTTAGCTCAAGAACCACTGCATCTGTCTTTGAAATAAAAAAATCTCTTTGCTGTTTAGGTCCTGGCATTACTTCCTCATTTAGTACTGTTGGTTACAAAGACTTCTTACCACCAGAACTGCTCAACTTCTGTTGTGACTGAGAGCTAATTGTTTCAAGCCGCTGACTTTGGAGTGGTTTATTATGCAATGACAGATAAACTGATGCAGGTGTCCACTGTCCAGCACACGGTCACACTCAGTACACGGTAGAATGGGATGATGCTGTACACTTGGGTTATCTGGGTTTCTGAAAGTCACTGACACTCTTGACAGCTCTGTGTAAAAGATGAACTGAGGGCAGAGTGAAGAGACGGTGTCTGTCACGGGGTCGCATTGCTCTGGGTAAAGATGCTGAATCATGAATGAAGCCCTTGATGAACGTGAGGCAGAATGGAAGGAGAATGGGCAATGAAACAGGGAGACCTCGTGCAAATTCCAGTTGTACAAGTTAATTTTGGGCAAGTTATTTAACATCTCACAATCTTTGTTTACTCTTAGTGAATTTGTCATGTTACATTTCCACGCCGTCATCTCCTTCTCCTTCTTTTCCTCCTCTTATCTCTCCCTCTCTCTTTTCGTCCTCCCTCCCTCCCTCCTTCCATATGTGCTCGGCAATTTGTCAACTTTTTGGAAAAAATCAACATGTGACCTTTTATTACAAATTACAAATGAAATTAAAAAAAAATCTCAACATTGACTAGATAGGAAACAATTTAAAAATCTTTAAAGGCATACTGAGAAAAATATAGGCTTATTCCCCTCTAAATGTTTATTATTACCAAAACAGACATCTTAGTCAAAAATAAGAAAACCACCACATTGCACAGATACACATAAGGCAGCTTGTTCTAGGTATCTGGTCAACAGGCAGAGAGCCAGAACTTAAGGTCTCCAGCTCCTTCCTTATTGCTGGAACTTCATATTCATATTTCGCTCCTTCCTTATTGCTGGAACTTCATATTCATCTCTTCCTCTTGGGTGACTTACTAGACCATGGTAGAGATGTGCAGCCGGCGTGTACCCAGCCCCACCCTGCTCAGCCCCAGAAGCAGATGAATTCTCAGTTGGTGGATCTGCTGCTTTTGTCTCTTTGCCCTCTCCTGGTTTAGGGTTTTCTGGGTGTCTGTGTTGGCAATTATGGTGACCATGGTACCATGGTTGATGCTGTTGACCCTGGGTCTTTTCTCTTCAATTTTCTTCTGTCTTTGGCTAGAAGGGCTCTTGCAGAATCATGGTCTGTTACCCACCAAGTGCACGATCTGTCCCTTGGTCACCTGTTCTCCTGCATGATGTGGTCAGCACCCTCCACCCCCTCTTTCTGCAAGGGAGGGTAGGAACACCTAGGGGCTCTGCATGTAGGAAGGGGGGAACCTTCACCTGCCTGTGCTAGGGTCCTTCCCTCCTTCTTTTCCCATCTCTAATTCTTCTGCTGGGAATTGTGTGGAGGTGGATAGTGTGATTATGTGGACACTGGTGAGGCAGATAGCATCTTTAATAGTAACTGTCTGCCGCATATTTACTGCCTTTGCCCACAGCTCCACCAGGGCCCATAACATTTGCTGTCTCCTCACGCTTTTCTCCATCTCCTAGAAGGCACTTCCTGTGGTTATTCTCCTTTGTGGCTGTCTGGTGTACAAATACCTCTTGCTTGGTGTCATTCCTGTTTGTGAAACCATATCCATTTCTTATGTTGAACCATTTTACTGTTCCCAAATTCCTTCCTTGCAATGATCTTCTTGTCCCTTCTGGCAGGTACAGATGATGTGAAGCCCTTGGGACCCCCATCTGCCTCTCTTTGCCTGCTGCCAGTGGTGCCAGCTTGGTGTGGCTACGCTGAGGGCTGGGCAGCCTGCAGTGGCTGCTCCCAGGTGCCCTGCAGTTGACTGGGGGTGGGGGATCCTGCGAGTGAGGTGTGACTGGATGGCGGTGGGGCACTCAGAGCTCTGTGGGGTCAGCTCTCTACTATTCCAACTCCCCCTTTGTTTTTAAGGAACGATACTGCTCCATCAAATTATAGAACCATTTTAGTGGACTAATCATTTGGATGTTTTCCATAAATTTATGGTTGTGGAATGTTTTTGAATGGTTTATCTATGAGAAACAGGTTGAATTTAGGTAAAATATTACATGACTAACCATGCTAAACTACAATGTGTTGGAGGAACAATCTTTCAGGAATAACTCTAAGATTGCTTATAAATTAAATGGATCTTTCTTTGTTCATTAGGCATTAAAAACTAATCATGAACTGGTATATCATTGGGGCTTGTCAAGAAAGGGCCAAAAGCAGACCTTCCATTTGATCCTGTCATCCCATTCCTAGGTATCTACCCAGAAGAAAAAAAAAATCATTTTACCATAAGGAAATTTACCCTAGAATGTTTTTTGAAGGTTGATTTACAATTGCCAAGATGTGGAAACAACCCAAGTGTTCATCAACTCATGAATGGATAAATAAACTATGGTATATATATATACCACGGAATACTATTCAGCCATAAATAGATGGAGAACTTTACATCTTTTGTATTTACCTGGATTGATTTAGAAAACATCCTCTTAAGTAAAAGTACCACAAGAATGGAAAAGCAAGTATCTAATGTACTCAATACTGATATGAAATCAGTAGATGAACAAGTACACTCGCACAAGAGAGAAAAACACAACTACGTTCATGTAAGTGGGGAGGAGGGAGGAAGGGGGAGGTTGGTGTGTTCTCACCTAACTGGCGCAATGTAAGGGGTCTATGGCACACCTCCTGGGTGAAGGGCTCAACTACAACTTGGACTTTACCTAACAAGAGCAAACAATGTAACCTAATTGTTCGTACTCTTATATCAACCTGAAATAATAATAAACATAAAAAAAACCCAGATCCACACAGACAGAATAACTAAAGAGAGTTTAATAAAAAGAACTATGTACAAAGGTATAGGCAGGTTTGAGAAAGACCTACAAGTGGTGGTGTAATACCTTGGGCTGACAGGAGCAGGGAGCTGTTGCAACTCATGGGTTGGAAAGATGCAAGGAAGTAAGGGGTTTCTGGAGTTTGGAGAGCACAGCTGCATGCAGAAGCTGCCTGATTTGAGCTACAGCCTTTGTGTAAGGAACAGGGTCAACCCAAGCTGACCTGGCAGGAGGGAGCTAGGGGGCTAAACACTCCAACCTCCTATTTCCCCATCCTCTAATTTCCTGCTGGCGCCTCCGGTTGGCCAGACCCCTTTAGAAGGAAGAGGGCAAGGAAGCCTGTTGTTGTCCCCTGAGGCACAGAGCAGGGTGAAGGGTGGAGATGGGCTGGGGAGGGTAAAATAGAAGGTATTTAGCACAGCTGGGATGTGAGATCTGGTAAGTGGTGCTTACGTATACCCTGAGCTTTGGACCTTAGCAAGCGTTCCTGAGAATGGTTTCCTAACAGATCAGAAAATAATTCCAGTCTTTCAAAAATGAAACTCTGTTCTGCCTCTGCTTCCTTCAAGTCTTTTTAATTGGTATCTTAATGATTTGAAACAATTTGTGCATGATCTAGCTGCATGTGCTCTTATTATAAAAAGTATAAAAATAACTATTCTCTATGCTGGTGATATAATTTTATTGTCACTAACCAGAAATGGCCTCTTTATCTTACTGGAAAACAGAGTGGCTTGAATTCAACTTTTCTAAATCCAAAATGATCATTTTCGGCACATAGTATTTGCAATTTAATTAGCTTATAGCTAATGATTATATACAGCTGGCCAACTCTTTTAGCCATGTAGCAATACATTCTGCAACAATTTTACTCTGGTGGTTTCACTAGGAAATGATGCTACTTAAAAGTAGATATTCCTTGCATGTGTTATTGACATTTGTTTATTTCTAGGGACTGGGATATTAATGAAATCTATTTCAAAAAAATTTTTTTTCAGGTACAATGCATAGCATCCATGCCTGCTGGGTAAATGTTGATTGAATGAAAAGGATGAGGGAATGAACTTTGTAGGTTTGATTTTATTTTTCTTTCTCCCAATTGTTTTGAGGAAACAGATTTTAGGAGACTGGAGGAAAACTCTGGTGTTACTGGGAAAACAAAACATCCAAATGGAAGTCAAGATATTTGGGTCTTGGTTAGGAGCCTTTGTTTTCTTTAGAGGAGAGGAAACTACCCCCTGCTTGGTTCATTTTTAAGGTTTATAAACTATCCTTTATTAGTAATACAGACTTCATGTAGTTCTTACTGTTGCCAAATGTTAAAATTTGGACATGTCTGCTGCTCACTGCCTATCAAAAGCTTAATTAGAAGTGATAACAATTCTAATAGACAGCTGAAGGATATAAAATTCTTTCATTATTCTAGATCCATGTTGTCCAATAACTTTCTGTAATGATAGAAATGTTCTGTGACTATGTGTCCATCATGGTAGTCACTAGCCATGTGTGGCTGTCAAACATTTGAAAATGTGGCTAGTAAAACAGAGAAACAGTATTTAAAAATGTTTATTTCATTTTAATTAATTTCAACTTAAATAGCTACTTATGCCAGAAGCTACCATATTAGACATCACATTTCTAGAACTCTAAATTTTATCTTTGTATCAAGCCAAACTATCCTTTCTTTGACTTTCCAAAGAATAGCATATGCTGAATTACAAATTTCTATTTTGTCTGTATTGGTGGCTTTCAAACATATTCTCACATTCTCAGACACTCCTCCATCAAAAGATGGGGACTAATTACCCTTCCCTTGAATATAAGTTGGCCATAGTGACTTATTTCTAGCAAATAGAATATGTCCAAAGTGAGGTATGTGATTTTTGAGGTGAGCCCTAAAAAGCGACAAAAATCTGTCTGACCCTCTTGCTGTGCACATGAGCCTCCATCTAAGAATTCTGGCTGCTCTAGTGCTGCCATGCTGGGGAGGCAGGTGGAGAGGCCACCTAGAGATATCTGGAGGGGACCAGCTGTTCTAGCCTCCAGCTGTTTGACTCTTCCTAGTTTAGGCTCTGGATTATTTCAGATCCAGTTACAATCTGGCTGCAGCTCTGTCAGAGACCCTAAATGAGAACTGCTTAGCTGAGCCCCATCCATCCCCACTGAGTTAACAGTACATAACTATTGTCACTTAAGCCACAATTTTGGGGTTGTGTAGCACCAGATAATGGGAATAGCCCTCTATGAAAGGATGATGCAGGAAACAGTTCTATGAAACTCTCTGGGGTATTTGTTGTTGGTTTGTTTTGAGGACAGAGTATGCTGCATCAATTTCTCTTGGCTCTTAACATTAGGAGGAGTTGAGCCACAAATATACTTTTACTTTAATGTCTTTTTGCTTTAGTTGCTAGGAAGCTCAAAGCCAAATTCATGCCCTGCCTTTATAAGCAAATATGACCATCAAGAATTTATTTCTGTGTATTTTCTTTTCTTTGGCCTTATCTTACTATTTCTTTTACTTTTTTTTTATTTTTAAAGACCTCAATGCAGTGTATGTATTGTCAAACCACTTCCAATAAGGAATGCTAGTAATATTAGGATTTCACGAACCTTTGAGAACTGTAAGATCATCTACAATGAAGATCTTACAATGCAAAAGGCTGGGAGAGCCTTGGCATTTTATAACTCTCCAGGAGCCTTATTTTATAGGAAGAAAACAAGACTCTGAGCATTGAAGTGACTGATGAGGTATACAGGGCTAGTGAGTAGCAAAATCTCAGCCTGAGTGAAGTTGTACTTTACCATTCACTCACCCCTATGGCACCCATTGGTCAGATTTTGATTCTTTCATAAGTGCCAGCTTGGAGCCTGGTTGCTTGGGGACAGGATAATTGCACAAAGATAAATAAGACCCAACTGAGGAATTTAATCTCAAGATTATGCCTAGTGGGTAGATAGTACATGTGTTTAAATATAAAGCAATATATATCACAAAAGAGGTACAAACTAATCCTTGTAAATGTTCAGAGGAATGAGAGATCACTTCCAACTGGGGGATCATGAAGGCTTCAGGGAAAAGTGACACTGAGCTAGGCCTGGAAGGATGGCTATGCTTCCCATGTATAGACACTTGGAGAGAAGGAGTGAAGGAAAAGAAGGTCAGCAGCTGTGAGTTTCACCCTGGGAATTTTACATGCTGCGGCATTTGGTGGGGAAGATATTTTGGGCAGTGGGGATTGTGACATGTCTTAAATTACACCATGTGAATAGTTGCTTACTCTTCTGTTTATGGGATCAGCAGGGTCTAAGGGCATGTGACCTGCAAATGTGGATGGGACAGACTTATAGCGTAAGAGACAAATGCTAATTAAAGCTTCCACTTAAGCTGACTACTCAGAAAACCCAACACATGGGTTCTAAAGTAACTGCTTAAAACCTTTTATCAAAAAACACCTTTTAGACTTTGTATTAGAGGAGAAAATTCTGGAAGAGATTCTACAGCATTATACAGAATTGCAGACAGGGGCATTTTGGGACGCTTCTGAGGAACCCAGCAGTATGTCCAGCTTCTTGGGCCACCTCACATTTTTTATAGCCTCCTGTGATCATCAGAGCCTGGAGTTGTGTGAAACAGTGAGCCCAGGAGAGCCTGACGGGGCACTGTAGGGACAGACCTGCAGTTCTTTCCAGCAATTGATAGATTTGTTATGATTGGTAATAGGTCACTTCCCTGAAATTTTGCAATTACCTCTTGAAATAGGAAAACTTCAGCTCACATAGGCAGGATATTGCTAATGGTGTAAAAACTTTTCTGGGCCAGTTTAAACAGGTTCCTGGCAGTTAGATGTCTTTAAATGCCTTAAAGTTTAAACAAACCTACTTTCTCAGTTAGGGAAACCCAAATCAATACCTGATTACAGCAAAATGCGGTGCCATTCTGGCTGATTCTTCTAGGCATACAAGCCCCACGGGAGGCAGGAGCCCAGGTGGGTAACCTGCAGTCATCCTGGCTCACAATTGGACTTCTTAGATTGCTTTCCATAGAGTGAAAGTCACAATAATCCTAGCTGCCATATTAATGTGGCATAATGCTGTGCAGTTGATAAATCATTTTCATATACATATCTAATTTTCATTAAAAACTCAAACTCAATAAGGTGAATATTACTTTTTACTTTTACAGAAAAGAAAAGAGAGGCATAGATAACATGAGGAAATTATTTTAGATCTCAGGGCGAGTGTGCATCAGTGGTAGGGGTCACACATGGTCTGCAGGTTCTAAGTCCATTTGGGTTCTGGAACCAGGTCAGAGACACATTAGGCAATCATCTGGTCATCTAGAGGTGGCTGTCTCCAGACAGGGACAATCTTTACCAACCTTTGTTCTGTCTGGGAAGGTAATCAATGGCAGAGCCCCTTGGATCTGGAAGTGACTGAAGTTATGACTTCAAACCCTTACTTTTTCAGATGAAAAAGCTGAAGACCAGGGAAATTGGATGTCTTACAAAGATTCACATAGCTAACTGGTGATAGAGTTGGACTGTTTTCTGTTTTTTTGTTCTTATTCTAGAATTTCTGCCATTATATGTAGATGCTCTTTCTATTTCATCCTCTCATCTTTTGACCAGGGAGACGCATGTTTACAATGGAAGATGATTCTGCATTTCTTTTTCTTTCAGACAGAGTCTCACTTTATCACCCTGGGTAGAGTGCCGTGGAGTCACGACTCACAGCAACCTGAAACTCCTGGGCTCAAGCGATTCTCTTGCCTTAGCCTCCCAAGTAGTTGGGGCTACAGGCATGCACCACAATGCCCAGCCATTTTTAGAGACAGGGATCTCGCTCTTGCTCAGGCTGGTCTTGAACTCCTAAACTCAAGCAATCCACCCATCTCGGCCTCTCAGACTGCTAGGATTATAGGTGTGAGTCACTGCACCCGCCCCCTGGCATTTCTTATGTAAGTGAACTAGAATTAACAATTACTGCCATGTATTGAATGCCTACTATGTGCCTTACTGCATGCTCACTATGGCTTCTAATCTGCATGAGAACTCTGCAAAGTCTGCAAAATTATCTGTCAGAGACCAGGGCCAGGGATATGGGGGGACTTGCCAAGACAATTCTGAGTCTGTGCTCCTTCCCCGTGTGGTGTAGCCTCTGCAATATTTTATATCTTGCACTGGAAAACAGTAATGTCTGAATTTTTTATATGGCCGAATATCATTTTTTAGAAATTGTTAAAATTTAAATCGTCTGTGTCTATTCCTAGAACTATATCTGATTGAAAGGAGAGATAGGAGAGATGAGTCAGTTATCGCCTTTAAACAGAGTCTTTAGAAGTCTTGATTAATGAGTATTTTTTTAATGTGAAGGAAAATCAACATTTTTTTTGTACTATAATTCAAGTCATATGCTTAAGTCATTTTTATAAGGAAAAGTGACAGTTTTTTTTTTTAACCCCTGTTCCTCTAGAGTGCTGGGCAGAGTTCTCAAGACATTTTCGTATTAATTATTTTTCCCTTCAAATCCAAATGCCTTTAGGAGGGCTAAGGATATTCATCATTTAAGCTCAGTTAGAGTTACTTTGATATATTTGATTTCCTTTAGCATCTGTGATATGTCTTCCAAATTTTTTTAAAAAAGAGAAAATTTTTTTTTTTTCACTTGGAAAACTTTGAGGAATGGGACGAGCTGAGTGCTGTGCCTCCCAGGAAGGATTTGGGCCACAGATGGGCAGCATAGAATTCCTTGGGCTTGAGACCCAGCAGGGGAAGTGTGTCAGGAGGAGGGAAAATGGCATTGACTATTGACGGGGAGATGGGAAAATGTCAAAGCAAAAGTCTTTTGATTTCCATCGCTCCCTGACCCTTCATTGCTGCTCCTGTCCAGTGTGCCCTGAAAGGTGGCCACGGCGGCTTAGCGTTCTGACTTTGTGAAGCACGGTATGGAGTTGTCCTGATGTACCCTTCAGCCTGATTCCAAACACCACACTCCTGTCGTTCGACTCCATCTCCTTCCACCTGGAGCACCCCGGTCACATCCTCGTCCCACATAGATGGGGTCAGACATAGCAGGTACTTTAGCTTCAAGTTCATCATGACCGTGCCTCCTAATTGGCTGACTTAACTTTCTACTTGTTTTCTAATCCTTTGACTTACATAACTCTTTGGTGCCTGTGGATTTCCTGGTTTCTAACTGCCAGCTTAGCTTCTAACCTACACACTTTATCTTGACTCCTGATATGCATCAGATTGCTGACGGCTCATTTGGATCTGGGTGTTGCTGACTATTCTCACTCTCAGTTCCTACCTAAAGTTCTTAGACTTGTTTTATCTTTCTGCCTGGCCTCCTACATTGGCTCTGGGATGCCTCTCCAGCACCAGTCTTGATCAAATAGAGATAGTCAATTTTACTGAGCAGTGTGGTAAGCGAGAGGGCTGGTGAAGGAGTTGACAATATCACAACTTCATCTAGCACTTGGCTAAATTCTCATGGTTTTTCTGACCATGGAGTTGATTTTATATTTAATAAGAGTTCAAGGAAAGTTCAAACAGAAGAAATATTTTATAATCAAGGGACAGTAATTGTTATTCTTTCCAGTTGTTGAGTTAGCTATGCCTCTAAACATTGTAACATAGTGTTTCAAATTTATATTGAGTTCCTGTGGTGTCCTGGAATTGGGGTCAGTCCCTCTCTGACCAGAGAAGACCAGATGTATTCTTGTGACACAGACATTCAATACAGGGTTCAGGAGTGATAATTTCTACTGTTTCTCCCTTATTCTGAAAGTGAACAAAGGTCAGTTTCCCCATAGAGCCTACATTTTTGTGGTAACTTCACCTGTGTGAAATCCTAGCTTTTTATCAATAGGACATTATTAAAGGATGGAGAATTTCCACATCTTGATATAACTAACCCAAATTGAGAGCCCTAGTTGGGAAAACCAAACTTGATATCTAGTCCTAGCATAGTGCTGGCACTTGGTCATGCAGGTGTGTTGAGAGTGTACAACTATGGGTAACTTCTCGGTCAAATAAGCTCAAGATTAATTTCTTACTCGGTCAAATAAGCTCAAGATCAATTTCTTATCATTTTACAAGTATGTATCAATGCATCTGCAAAGTAAGATGGGGGAGGGTGCATTCCAAACCCACCGTTAAGAATTCACATTGCGTTTATTTCTAGAATTTTAACTGATTATGACAGATAAGTTGATGAGTCCATGTCATCTCTTAGAAACTTGTGATGCTTTTAAGGGCCTATTGTCAACCACTTTTCCAAGTAAAATCGAGCAGTGACCAGTGTGACCTATAAGGTAGTTGATTTCCATAATGCCACACTTTCGTCTGCACCTGCAGATGCTTTGTGAGCTCCAGGGCTTGGTGGGATTGGGAGTGTCTACCTCAGGAAGGATCTGGGACAGTGCTTGATAATCATGTGACTCACCAGCTAGTTAGTGCTTCCCGTTATCAACTTGGCACTGACTGGACAAACAACAGGGCCCCATTCCCGGTTTCTGTTGAAATTCTCTGTTGTCCTTTGAAATCCCAAGTAACAATTTCCTTCTATTGTGCAACTCAAGAAGCCCGAGACAGTACTGTGTTTGGCATTCTGTTTCTGAAAGCCTCTCTTACAGAGGCCACCTGTAGGTGTTCCAGAGTTGCTTGAGGGATGGTTTTTGTTGGATGACACCGTAGAGGCCACCAGCTAAGTCTGGGTGGCAATAAAACACATCCTATAGAAGTAGAGGCAGAGATAAGAGGGAGTGAATCTAAGAGGGATGCAGCAACAACTCAAAGGATGTATCACTCAGACAACCAAGGTCATGGAGAGCAGAACAGAACACCAAGAAAACCATTCCTGATAAACCAATGTGGTAATTGGAAGTGTTTGTGGTGATGTGAAGGAGGACTCTAGAGGCCTCCAGGGTGAGATAAGGCAAGCAATCAACATGTCAAGGTAATTTGTTAGCAGTTCTGGCTTTGGGGCGAGGTGTATAAACCTGCTTCCCGTGATGTATGAAGCCTGCTAACCCTAGGAAACTGGGCTGCAGGAGGGCAACAGCAAAGTGGGGCCTGCTTGGAACTGACAGGAGGAGCCACCTGCCCTTACATATAACATCTAGTGCACAAAGGCAGACTCTGCCTACAGGCCATTTATGCAGCTGTTGAGGGTGCGGGGGGCATGGTCTCCACATGGGGCAGCCAGAGATTCCTCAGTCTTCTTTGTTCTTACTGTGTAGAAAGAACTGAACTCATGAACTGATGCTCTCAAAAAGCTGCAAAATGGGTATAAAGGCATCAGTCCAAGTTCCTGACTGAAGGCCAAACAGAAGCTAACTAGTCCTCTGAATTCGCTCTGACTGTGCACAGCCCTCAGCCCTCACTGAGATCACGCAGACTGTGCACACTTTTCACTCTCTTGTTGACCCTGTAGTGACTGTGTTCTATGCTGTATGATTCCATGGAGCCCAGACCTACTGTGCACAGCCCTCATCTTCCCTCCAGGCTCACACAGATTATTGATGCACCTCACATTGTTAATCTCACATGTGGCTCTGTACGCTTCTCACTGTCCCTACAAGTTCACACCAACGGCACACACCCTTTGCTATCTTAGAGATTTCATATCCACTTTGCACTGAGCTCAGCTGAGATCACACAGCCCAGCTCACTGACTTCATGCGTATTGTAAATGCGGTGACGGCACCTCCTCTCTGCCTGCTCAAAACCTGTTTTTCCATTTTTCCTAGAAATAAACTCTGGTGTCACTCAAGGTGGTGATGTGAGAAACTAAGCGACTATATTTCCTAGGCACTCTTGCAGTTACATTTGATTGTGTGATTAAATTCTGGCTAAGGAAATTTAAACTGCAATTGTTGGGTGGGATTTCTGGGAAGGTTCCTTGAAAGGGGACAGAATTCTGGGCTTAATCTTTTGTCCTTAGTCTCTCCATTCTTTCCTTCCAGTTTTGAAAACAGACATGATGGACAGGTCTCATCAATTATCCTGTGACTGTGACAATAGAAGCCTTCTAAAAAGAATGGTTGGCTTATAAGTCAGAGGGGACTTGGGTCTCTAATAACTTTTGGAACTACAATACCACCCCTCAGGCCTTCTATCTTGGTTTTTTAATGTGAGAAATGAGCCCTTAGTTTTGTTTAAGCCACTGCTTTTGGGTCTGCATTACTGTGGGTGGTGAATGCAATTCTTCCTGACATAGTCCTTTGCTGTTCTGCTGAGCTCACGCTGACTATGCGTCTGTGTATCAGTGCCCTGAACAAATGTGTGCTTTGGGCTCTGTGCCTGTGGCTCAACAGGCTAAGGCACCAGCCACGTACACCTGAGCTAGCGGGTTCGAATCCACCCCAGGGCTCGCCAAACAACAATGACGGCTGCAACCAAAAAATGGCTGGGCATTGTGGCAGGCGCCTGTAGTCCCAGCTACTTGGGAGGCCGGAGGCAAGAGACTTGCTTGAGCCCAGGAATTGGAGGTTGCTGTGAGCTGTGATGTCACAGCACTCTATCCAGGGTGACAGCTTGAGGCTCTGTCTCAAACAAAACAAAACAAAAAACAAAAAACAAATGTGTGCTTTGGATGTTATCATTTGACCATGATGGTACAGAAATGGAACAATTACCTTTTGTATTTAAAGGCAACATGAGCCTCTGCACTTTCCTTTTGACTTACTCAGTGTACAAAATAAAATGGATCAGACTCTCTAAGGATCATACACTATATTCTATAAATGTTAATGGGGAGAGGTGAAGCCAGCACAGTACAAGTTGACCCAGGAAGGAACAGTCCCCTGGTCAGAGAGATGTAGGACCAATGGTTCTGCCTTCTTGGTCAGCACCGCATCACATAAGTGATTACTTGGGGTGGAGTCTTCAGTGGGAAACTTTGCTATTCCTTACTGTAAATCTGAGTCTCATCCACTATCCTTTCCAAAGGATAGTATTTGAAAAAAAATTGCACATTAATATATTTTCCTAGCCTTGCCTTTCTCTCTGAAAACCTAAAAGAAACAAAACTGCAGAGAAGAAGGACTACACCTGGCAAACAGGAAGCAGAAAGAAGGGCGGGCACTGTGCTGCCTCATCCATCGATATGGGGTGAATGGGGCTCTCGAGATGGTGCAGAGTGGGGATCCTGGCTGAGCCCAGTGCTGCCTCGTCTTCCTTCTCAGCTGCTGTCAGAGCTTTTGGGACATGGCTATAGTCAAACTCTTACTCTGGTTCCAGGTCCTCCTTATCCTTTTGGGAAAAGCCCCTTCCCTAGGTTTGCACATGATGGAGCAGGAAGAGGGGTCTACTAGGAGGACAAGTGTTAAGGTGAGTGGTCCTCCCAGCAAGGACTCTCCAGGGTGCAAAAAATAAGATTGAGAAGCATGTGATTGAAATATCTAGACAGGAAATGGCTACCTACACATAAAAAATCACCTTTTTCTGTTCCATCACAACCAGGAGGCATGGCTTAAAACTGTTAAGCAAGGGACGGTGCCTATGGCTCAAAGTAGTAGGGTGCCAGCTCCATATGCCAGAGGTGGCGGGTTCAAACCCAGCCCTGGCCAAAAACTGCAACCTCCCCAACCCCCTCCCAAACAAAAAACTGTTAAGCAAGTAGCTTAGTATAAAATAAAATGGGACTCTCAGGTGCTTGGCTCTACTTCTAGGCTTCTGCCCTTCTGAACTTGAGAAACCAGAAGAACTAACACTTGACCACCAGCTGTGACAGGCAAGTGGGGGCCTGTGACTTTAGGGCATGCTCAAGGTGGTCACTCAGATATGGGTCTCTGGAGGAGTCACACTTGTGAGTCACAGTCACCCCTCAGTTCGCTCTTTATGGATTCCAGCTGGATTGGCATTCATATACCTACCATTTCTCTAACACATAACTCAAGTCAGTTTCTCAGTGATGGTTTTCTATCTCTTTTAGCTCTTCAGTTCTAACTTTCTTCCTGCCCCCTCCCCCATGCAACCTTTGGATATTATTTTCATTATTTTTATGTTAATGCTATACTCTATAATAAAGAAACTCAGGTCTTTCTATTTTCCAGCCTGTCCCATGTTATCCCAGGTTGGTAGGAATGAGTCACTTAGCCAAGTGAGGCTTCAGTTTCCTCATCTGTAAAATGAAAGTAAACCACGGTCTGGGGATGGGAGGCTCCCTTACGCCACCGGTGGGTGTGTGCTGGAGTCCAGGCCTGCATCCAGGTCTCCTGGGCCCCTTCCTCCATCGTTTCCTATGACACCAATAACTCACAGCTTGTTGTGAAAATCAGATTAGGTGATGTTCTGAAAGGTATTTTATGCTTTGAAAAGTGACGTGAAGATCTTTGCGATTATTGCTAGGGATTTATGCTCCCTAACAATCCTGGTGACAGAGTGAGGCCTCTGCTCTTAGAGGAAATTATTTTCCTTCACTGTTTTGTTTCTCCCGTAGACCTCAGGGGAATGGCTTTTAGGCTTTGTAAAGAGTCAACTAATACTTATGAGGTTTTAAACTACAAAGAGGTGTCTGTTGGCTTTTCCCAGTGTCTGAGGCTTCTCCGCTCCGACTGTGAGTTAGACTTTGTTGTCTTTTGCAACCAGGGACCACAGGAACACTATTTCTCTCTCTTTCTCTCCCTGGCAGGAGTCATGAGGATGCCATGCTTCTATTTTATGTCTATATGGCTCACAGCAGAGCTCAGAGAGGGTTGATTTCCTATGAATGAAAGCCGCCTGGGAAGAGACAGAGGCACAGGTGATCTGAACAGTGTGGGGGATGGGATTCCTTCAGCGGGGACTGTGCGGAGAGAGAGTTCTAGAAAGACATAACGGTGGTACAAATGAGAGAGGCATTGCATCGCCATAGAAGGCCTTAGCACTGTTTTTCAGTCCCATGTCCTGGACAGGTGGGCACCAAATAGGTCAGGGTTCCTGCGGACATGCTCCCATTTTCCTCAGGCCCTAGTGCCATACCATGGCTGTCCACACTGGGGCGCTGGCTCTTCCTATCAGAGAGTCCCCTTCTTGAAGGGAATAAACTTTTTTGTTTTTTTTTTGCATTTTTTGGCCAGGGCTGGGTTTGAACCCCCTACCTCCGGCACATGGGGTTGGCGCCCTACTCCTTTGAGTCACAGGCGTCGCCCGAGAATGAACTTTTTTTTTTTTTTTTTAAGCAGCAAACTTGATTAAATTGAAAGTTCACTCTTACAAGAAGTGAAGAACAGACACAAGTCGCACGGACAGTGGCCCTGGGGTTTTTGTGTCATCAGGAGCAAGAATCAGAACACACCAAAAAGGGCAGAGTGGCCCTGTGTCCCGGAGGATGTGGCTCTGGGTCTCTGTGCCCGCCCCACTCCTGTCCTCTCCTCCTCCAGGATGTGTCACTTCTCCTTTTTGTCTTGACCAATAGGGGACGTTGACTCCTTTCTGCTGTGGCCGGGGACCAATTTTTCACTTTCTCTGGTTAGGTCAGGATGTGTCCTGGTGTCCAAAGCCCATGGGGGCGGGGTTCTGGTGTATAAGGTGCTCAGTGTTGAATTGTTTTGTTTCTTGTGATAGTTGCAGCAGCTACCCTTATCTTGTTATGGTGACAGTATGTTCTCTCACTCAGCGTCCCATACGTTTACACTGCTCACATTCATGTTTTCTCTGTTGATGTCTCACTTCTCTTACGCTAACATTCTGGAACCCTGTGGTTACCCTAATTCAGCAGCGCGTCTTACTCAGCATCCGGCTTGGTTACGTGGCCTGTTTTTCGCCGCCTCTGCTCAGGTCTCCCTTTTCTATCTACTCTAACAATTTCATTTTTCAACGTGAGAATGACATAAAATGTGGGGTCCAGGGGCAGAATGATAAAGTCTGGATATTTTTTCCCTTCAATGTCATCTTGAAATTTTATCCCCAATGTTAGAGGTGGGGCCTAGTGAGACGTATTTGGATCATGGGGTCAGATCCTTCATAAATAGCTCGTTGCTGTCCAAGTAAAAAGTGAGTTCTCATTCCACTAGTCCCTGTGAGAGTTGATAAAAGGAGTTTGACACTTCTCCCATCCTCATGCCTCGACTCTGTCACCGTGCGATCCCCACACATCCAGCTCCCCTCGGCTTCGCCAGTGAGTGGCAGGGGACTGAAGCCCTCTGCAAAGGCGCATGTTGGCACCATGATTCTTGTACAGCCTATAGAACCGTGAGCCAGATAAACCTCTTTCCTTTAAATTACCCTGCTTCACGTGTTCCTCTACAGAAAAACACAGAGAGGAAGATAATCCCTTATTTCTATTTTCAAAATATATCCCACTGTCCCCTCTGAAATCCTGAGTTCAACAAATCCACTTGTAAACATCCTCTTTGCTAAGCTCCATTTCCACATATCCACATGGTTAATGGGTCATTGCTTCCTGCAAACTTAAAGAAGAATAAACTTCTTTAAGAGAGTTTAGTCATCAGAAATAATACAATTCTAGGATTTTTGAGCCCAAAGTCCCCAGAAACCTTATTGCTCAAATTACTTATTTTATAGGTAAGGATAACTGTGGTCCAGCAAGATTAAGTGATTTGCTCTGTCTTTTGTAATAGCATCTGTGTTAAGATAATATAAGTTTCTAATTAAGTGCCTTTTCCCCACTTCCTGAATCTTTTTGTAATCAGGAAAAAGGCAGGCTTTTGAAGAATAACTATAGGAAGATTAGGGAAGATTCAAGAATTACCTGATTTATTATCTGGTGGCAATACCCATTTTATTTATTTATTTGTTTGTTTTTTACTTTTTTTGTTTTATTAAATCATAGCTGTGTGCATTAATGCAATCATGGGGTACCATGTCCTGGTTTTATATACAGTTTGAAATGTTTTCATGAAACTCGTTAACATAGCCTGCAAGGCATTTTCTTAGTTATTGTGTTAAGGCATTTATATTCTACACCTAGTAAATTTCACATGTACCCTTGCAAGATGTACCTACTTGGTCCCACAAGAATCTCTTGAAGAATATTTTCTTGAAGACTTCAGACACATTCCCCACTGACTGTCTCAGAATAAATAAATAATAAGCACACATAGCTTTATGACAGTTGCTACTATTGCTTTAAATAACTGTATGTAGCATATGTACTATAGTTTATTTGAATGAAAATTTAACAAAATAACATTTATACGTATGTGTATCCATATATATAAGAAAGTGTTAGATGCTAGTATTCTCAGAAAGGTATTTGTGATTAAAATCTAAGACTCCTTATAGTTTGCTGTTTGTATTTAGAAAATAATATTTAATTATAGGAAATTACAAGATGACCTAATTAAAAAATTACTATATTAGCTCAATAAAATCATGATACTAATTCTTTAATCATAATCATATAATTCCATTTATGCCAGTTTTCCTTTGACTTGAGCCCCAAGTTCTACTTTCCTTTGGAAGCTGATTTGGCACAGTGTAGTACTATAATTTTTCTGTTTTGCTTGGCTAATTTTATGTCATTCACATGTTTAAATGTACATGAAAGGCTCGGCGCCTGTGGCTCAGCGGGCTAACGTGCCAGCCATGTAAACCTGAGCTGGCGGGTTCGAATCCAGCCTGGGCCCGCCAACCAACAATGACGGCTGCAACCCAAACAAAAATAGCCGGGCATTATGGCGGGCACCTGTAGTCCCAGCTACTTGGGAGGCAGAGGCAGGAGACTCGCTTGAGCCCAGGAATTGGAGGTTGCTGTGAGCTGTAATGCCACGACACTCTACCCAGGGCGACAGCTTGAGGCTCTGTCTCAAAAAAAATAAAATAAAATAAAATAAAAAATGCACATGAAAAATGTGAAGTATTTAGGCTTCATTTTCTGCAATATAAAGTTTTTCCCCCCTCCCATGATGATGATATATAGAACTAAGTAGCCTGTATTTTTAAAGTAAGAATTGACTTTCTCAAACCCTTTAAGAAGGATTTGCATGTTAAATTCAAAAAATACACATTTCCTATAATCTCAGCACTCTGGGAGGCTGAGACAGGGGGATCACTTGCAGCAGTTAAGACCAGCCTAGGTAGCATAGCAAGACCCCATCTCTAAAAAGCAGTAAAAATTAGCCACGGTGGTGACACACCCAGCTTCTCAGGAGGCTGAGACAGGAGGATGGGTTAAGCCCAGGAGTTTGGAGCTGCAGTGAGCTGTGATTGCACCACTTGCACTCTACCCGGGGCAGTAGAAGAGACTGTCAAAAAACAAAACAAAAATACACACTGGGATCGATGACATTTTCTCCCCAAACTTGGTTTTCTTCCCTTTTTGAATTGTTAACTGAAATATTCTTGGACTACTGAGTTCTTTGTGCTCCTTTCTTATGTCCCATTGCTAATACCATTGTGTTACTGTGCTATAAAGCAGTGGTTTCCAAATGGTTTGAATCATGCACACCCAACTATAATAAAAAGGAGGAAGAACATATACCTATTTATTTATAAAGTATATATTATCATGCTAATAAAACATTTAATCTATATGTATACTTTATTTAAACATGTAAGTATATTATAAAATACAACACTGAAAAAATAAAAAATTTTTAGAAATAAAATGAAAAGGAAAACTTCTCACATCCCATTGAATTACCCTGAGTGCTCCTACCCTATGTGTGCACATCCCATTCTAAAGCCACTGCTGTGAAGACAAACAGGCCCAGGCTGGGTTTGAACACCCAAGCTCCAGTGTATATGGTTGGCGCTCTAGCCGCTGAGCTATAGGCACGGAGCCATGACCAGCTATTTTTAGAGATGATCAGGCTGGTCTCAGACTCCTGAGCTCATCCCAATCTAAAGCCACTGCTGTGAAGAGCAAAGCTTTAATCAGGACAGGGGTGGTGTTCAGAAACCCCTGGCAATGCATACAGCTAAAGGCCCTTGTGAGGTGCCTAGAATCCTCATGCCAATGTCGGGACCTCCAGACAAAGAAAGAAAGCAAACAGTTTATCAAAACAAAACAAACCCAAAAAGTCCTGAAATTTTATAACATTTTTTTGATGGTGTTTACTCTTTTCTTCCCTAGGATGCCATTGATAATAGATTAGATTCAAAAGAATGGCCATACTGTTCCCAGTGTCCAGCAGTATGGAATGGCTCTGGAGCTGTAAGGTAAAGCCTAAAAGTGAAATTTTCAGTATAATGTTGCAGACTAATAATTAAAGGTACTCTTACATTGACAGTTTTCTTTTTTTTTTTTTTTGGCCGGGGCTGGGTTATGAACCCACCATCTCCAGCATATGGGACCAGCACCCTTTTCACTGAGCCACGGGCACCGTCCACATTGACAGTTTTCTATGAAGCATGTAGTCATGTAATTTTCCCTGAACTGTAACCTGTTGAAATGAATCTAGATAAGCAATATGAAGATGTACTTTGTTATAAAACTATTTCAGGAAACTAGACAAGAGGCCCCCTACTCCCACCCAAGTGTCTGTCTTGTTCACATAGCAGAGGGCTTAATCCTTTTTGATTATTTTTGTGTGATGACATATTTGAAACATTCAGAGAATGTTATAACACATACTTAGAACCCAGCTTACCATTATAAATACAATTCAAGCTTCCTTTATATCATTCCAGGATTTTATCACTCTCCCTTTCTTTTCTATTTTGAATTTGATGTTTATCACCTGTATATCTTCATAGTTTTTCTACATACATTTGTATCTCAAACAATGTTTTGAGTTGTGCTTTGCAGGATTTTCTCATGGTCTTGTGGCTTTCAGTAATTTAGCTATGTTGTGTCTGATGTAGTTCTCTTTCTGATTTTCTACCAGGGGTTTGTTAAGTTTCTCAGATATGCAGGTGAATTTCATCAAATTTGGAAAGTTTTCAGGCATTATTTCTTCAGATTTTTTTCTGCCCTTTTCTGTTTCCTCCCTTCTCAAAAAAATTACCCATAAATTGAGGGGTTTGATATTGTTCCGTGGTTCACTGCGGTTCTCTTTCCTTTCATCTTTCTTATCTCTGTTTTTCAGATTTGGTAATACATACTGGTCTGTCTCCAGGTTCACCCTTGAGCACCTCTAGAGAATTTTTTACTTTAAACATTCAGAATTTCCATTTGGTCTCTCTTAGTTTCCATTTTTTGTTGATGTTCCCTATTATTAACTTATTATTCACATATTTTTATTTTTAATTCTTTCATTATAGTTGTTAACTGAAGAAAATGACATGGTTCATAAATTTGGAAAGGCCAGTGACCTTTCTGGCAGGCTGGGAAGCAAAGCCTCCAGCTAGAGGGGGGAAGAGTAAGAATAGGAATCTATTGGGGGGGGGGACACATGCATATATTTAACAAGTTGTAGGTTTCTTTTTTTTTTTGAGACAGAGTCTCACTTTGTCACCCTCAGTAGAGTGACATGGAGTCTTAGCTCTGACAGCACCCTCAAACTCTTGGGTTCAAGCGATCTTGCCTCAGTCTCCGGAGTAGCTGGGACTATAGATGTCCGCCACAGTGCTCAACTATTTTTTAGAAACTGGGTCTCCCTCTGGCTCAGGCTGGTCTTGAACTCATGAGCTAAGGCAATCCACCTGCCTTGCCCTCCCAAGCTCTGGGATTACAGAGTAAGTGAGCCACTCACTGGCCAGAGTTATGATATTTTTGAATGAACATTTCAATATGCACGTGCAGCCCCGTTATGGCCCTTAGTGGTTGCCCCTATGGTCCTGTATCTGTGTACTTCAGAGGTCAGCCAGTTATCTCAGACACTTCAAGCCTGTACGGCTTTCGGCTTCCACTGATCAAGCTAAGAGTGAGTTAAGGAATGCATTCTACTGTAGCCAGTTCTCTAGTCGCCTCTTTTTTTCCCCTTCATTTTTTTTTCCCCTGGGCCTTGTCAGGTTTTCTATTTGTTAGTAGTCAGCTAACAAATGTTGTAGAGAGCTTGGCCTTCCCTTCTTCAGCTTCGCCACTTCTAGGATTTCCTCCTTAAATTCTTGGTTGATTGGCTGCCCAAATTGAGACCATAGCTAGCAAAGCTGCCAGTGTTTTTACTGTGTCACTGCTTTACTTGAATCAAGTCTTCCACCATTGGCAGTAAAGCTGCTGGTTTTCACAGCCAGCTTCAACTCAGTAAAGCTATAATTTTTCTTGACTGAGATGTGAGAGGAGTGGGGTTAAACGCAGCCCCAGCCAGAGGGTTTCATATTCACCACTACCATTCTTACCTGATAATGTGAGCAGATACTCAAGAATAAATGCTTCTCAATTTGTTGTCTGGCTGGGGTTGATTTCCAGTTGACCTGGAATGTTTTATTCTGTTTCGTTTTCTCCCACAGTTTCATCTAGCTATGTGCTTGTTTTCTTAGAAGGGAATCTTCTGACTACCTTATTCCCCTATGACCATAAGTCCTCTCTCTCTTATGTTTTTGGGGGTTTTATTGTTTTTTTGTTGGTTTGTTTTGTTTTTGAGACAGGGCCTTGCTTTGTCTCCCAGGATAGAGTTTAGTGGCATCATCGACCTCAAACTCCTGGGCTCAAGTGATTCTCTTGCCTTAGCTCCCACATAGCTGGGACTACACTGGTTAACTTTCCTGTCTTTTGGAGAGACTTTTGGTCTTGCTCAGGCTAGTCTTGAACTCTGGCCTCAAGAGATCCTCTTGCCTTGGTCTCCCAAAGTGCTAGTATTATAGGCATGAACCACTGCACATGGCTCTATATTGTATCTTTAAAACTTATAAATGGGGCGGCGCCTGTGGCTCAGTGAGTAGGGTGCCAGCCCCATATACCAAGGGTAGTGAGTTCAAGCCCAGGCCCAGCCAAACTACAAGAAAAAATAGCCAGGGTTGTGGTGGGGATCTGTAGTCCCAGCTACTTGGGAGGCTGAGGCAAGAGAATCACCTAAGCCCAAGAACTGGAGGTTACTGTGAGCTGTGACACTACAGCACTCTACCTAGAGCAACAAAGTGAGACTTTGTCTCTAAAAAAAAAAAAAAAGTAATGGTGTCATATTGTATGTGTCCTGCAACTTACTTTTTGTTTTCCTTATGTTTCTGAAATTTATCCCAGATTGATAATTTGCATAAATTTTCATTGCTAGGTAGTATATAATTATTTGAGTATAAAAGTGTATTCATTTATTTTCCATGTAGTGGAAATTTAGGCTGGTCAAAACTGGCATCATTACAAACAACACTCAGTGGACGTTCTTTGCACATCTATGTGTATTAGTGTTTCAGATGCTTTTCTTTCTTTTATTTGAGACATAGTCTCATTATGTTGCCCTTGGTAGAGTGCTGTGGCATCACAGCTCACAGCAACCTCAAACTCTTGGGCTCAAGCAATTCTCTTGCCTCAGCCTCCCAAGTGGCTGGTATTACAGGCACCCACTACAATGCCTGGCTATTTTTTTGTTGTAGTTGTCATTGTTTAGGAGGCCTGGGCCAGGTTCAAACCCGCCAGCCAAGGTATATGTGGCCAATGCCGTAATCACTATGCTACGGATGCTGAGCCACATATGCTTTTCTTTTACTGAGAACTTTTTATTTATTTTTTTTTTTTTTTTTTTACACCTTTTCTACTGGTTTGGAATTTAAATAACCTACTTTGATTCTTATAGCAGTTATCCTTAGAAATTTATTATATAATTTGACCCAATAAAGCCTAGGATTAATTATTATTTCTGCCCTCCCTTTTGAATAACCCAAGAACCTTAGACCAACTTAATGCAAACCACACACTCAACCCAGTAGTTAAAGGGCATGTTGAAAACCCCACATACCCTTAAATGCTATTATAATACTTCATTTTTATTCACCTTATATGTTTTCATCATATAGACAGTCCCTGGATTATGAACAAGATAGGTTCTATAGGATTGTTCTTAAATTGAACTTGTATGTATGTTAAAATAGGTACATTTATCGATTACCTATCATAGCCTCCATTCCTCTTTTTTTTTTTTTTTTTTTGAGACAGAGTCTCAATATGTCACCCTCAGTAGAGCCCTGTGATGTCACAGCTCACAGCAACCTCAAATTTTGGGGCTTTAAGCCATTCTCTTGCCTCAGCCTCCCAAGTAGCTGGGACTACTGGCGCCCACCACAGCACCCAGCTATTTTTGGTTGGAGTTGTCATTGTTTAGCAGGCCCGGGCCGGGTTCAAACCCACCAGTCTTGGTGTATGTGGCTGGCACCGTAACCACAGCCTCCATTCCTAAGTGCAGGTTGCACCCAAGTTGGATGTTTATAACTCAGGGACTGCCTATACTTTTTTTTTTTTTTCATCTTAATATCATTTTTAGTTGTATATGCATGTTAACCAGTTATATTATTCACCACTCATTTCTTGTAGTTTCAGTTCAGTTACATTCTTTCTTATGTATATTCTTTAGAGCTGCAGTCCCAATCCCTGGGCCACAGACCAGTACCAGTCAGTAGCCTGCTAGGAACTGGGCCTCACAGTATCACCACCCAAGCTCTGCCTCCTGTCACACCCCTGCCTTTCCACCCCTTCCTTCCTCCGTGGAAAAATTGTCTTCCATGAAACTGGTCCGTGGTACCAAAAAGGTTGGGGACCACTGCTTTAGAAGTTCCTTCAGTGCGGGTGTGTTGGTGGTAAACTCTTCATAATTTTGTTTGTATGAAAATATCTTTATTTAATCATTGTCCTTACATGACAACTTTAACCAGCATGAATTTCTAGGTCCAGAGTTATGTTCACTCAGTACTTTCTGCTCTTTCTAGCATTCTATTTTAGCTCTTGAGAAGATTAGGGGGCATGTTTTCTATTAGTCTTGTCATATCTTTTTGTGGGTGATCAGCCTTTTTTTCCTCTGGCTGCTTTTTGTCTTTAATATTCTGTGCATTCTCTCTTGGTATGTCTGTCCACCTGAGGATTTATTTTTCTTTCTTTCCTTGGGATTCAGTTATGTTTCCTGAATCTCAAGACTCTTACATAAATTCTTCAGATATTGTCACTTTTGTTATCTGATGTTGGAACATCTCGTTCTGTTCATGTCTCCTAATCTCTCAAGGTTTTTCATTTCTACAGCTGTTGGTATTTCATTCTGGAAACTTCAGATTTTAGTTCTTTAGTTTTCTCTTAATCTGCTGCTGTGTAAGCTATCTTTGCCGTTACTATTGACTTTATTTTTCCGCTGTAGAAATTCTACTTATTTGTTTTTTAAATACTAGGATTTTTAAATTATTTCTTATTTTGTCATACTGTCTAACCTACTTTATTATCCTTTATCGTCTTAGACATAATTTATATCTGTATTTAATAATTTCTGTATCTTACATTCCTTTGAGGTCTAATTCTGCTGCCTTTTATTTCTGCAGACTCATGGTTATTTCTCTTGTAATTTTGAATTCTGAACTGAAGGTGGATCCCTTTGGAGAGGTTTTGCCTATACTTCTGCCTGATTAGAGTTTTTTCCTTTTATTTGTTAATTTTCAACTTGAAGTTCTTCAGACCTTGAAGGTAGAGTGATAGTGTCTAAAGCTCTCATACAGAAGGCCTGTGAGAATAGTTATTAGAGAAGAAGCTTCTTGGTCTCTCCCTTGGCTTTTGAGGGTATCCTGACCTCATACAGGGTCTTAGCTGCCAGTCTCTCCCTTGCACAGTACCCAGGGCTCGGCCTGCTGTTTGCTAAGGTCTGAAAATATGCAAATATATATTTGCATATAAATATATATTTGCAAATAAGTAAGGCAGACTGAGCCTTAACTCAGTTTACCAGCCCTGCTGGCTCCTGGGAATTTCTCTGACTTGTTTACTGTCAGCTGTGCTTTAAAAATATGGTTACCCTTATTTTAACCAGTGCTCTTAGGTACTATTTAGAAGTTTTCAGGATATAGGGATTTAATCATTATTTTTCTATCTCATGTCTTACACCTAAAAGGTCTGACAATTAAGTTCATGTCCTTGTCCTGGAAAAAGTACTACATACTTCATTGCTGAATATCACTACAGTCACCTTCTTAGCGCTCCCCTTGGGACGCTATGCACTGACACCAGCACCTTGAAAACAGGCTTTCCTGCTTCACTCGTGGTGGTCTAGTTAAGTCATTTCCTTAAAATGAATGTAGTTGATAACTAAATTTGAGTTTGGTTGAGATAGATTAGGCTTTTTTAAAAGTCTCCAAGCATTATGGCTTCATAAACATTTTTAATATGTTTGCTTTTTTTTTACTTTTTAGTGCTCGCCAGAAACCCAGAGCTAATTACTTAGAAGACCGAAAAAATGGGTCAAAGCTGATTATTTTTGTAATTGGAGGAATTACTTACTCTGAAATGCGTTGCGCTTATGAAGTTTCTCAAGCACATAAATCCTGTGAA
>CAUYON010000507.1:0-29313 GCA_963573935.1 Arctocebus calabarensis
TCTCTCTCTCTCTCTCTCTCTCTCTCTCTTTCTTTCTTTGCAGTAATTTCTTCAGTAAATTCTCTCTATCTGAAGACAAAGAGAGGGAAAGGGGTGGGTGTCTGAGAGTAGGAGGGAAAATTGATCAAGAAAGGATTACCAAAGGGTAAGAGTAGTATAGTCTGTTTCTGGTATTACAACCTCTATCCTTTGCAGAGAACATTCATTGAGAGAAAGGAAGAGAATTTGGTAGGGAGGCTATTGGTTCTTTCAAGGCTTTCCATGACCATAGAAAGTAAAGGAGGCCTGAGCAAAAGGTGTGACATTCAATACTTTTCACATGAAAGTCAGTAGAAATATTTGTCTATGATAAAGACAAACCACAACTGAGGGTTGAAAAGGATAAGTCATAGAAAGGAAACAATAGACTGTATCACTGTTAGGGTTGATATTAACCCAATAAGGGGACTTGAACCACTCTGAGAAGGCTGGCTGGTTACTGAAAGAAAACATGCCAAATAACTTTAAAACACAATATAAATTCCAAAGTAGGCTCATAGATTATATGTATTTTCCTGCAGTTATAATATAGAGTATAATGGTCAAATGTTGTGTCTAAAGTTACAAAGCCAATCAGTGGCAGACTCACTCTATACATCACCATTGTCTACTTGCTCAAAAGAAAAGCCAAGGGGGAGAAATTCATCCTGGCACTTGTCTAATCCCCATATGACACCTACACCCAGAAACGTCTTGAACGGAAGAGGTATTATCACAGACCACCAAAAACAGCAGAAGCCACGTCAGAAAATATTTCTTTAATGGAATATCCTGTTGGATGAAATGTGACATAGAGCAGAACTGGTGTAAATTTCTGCACAATGTCCTTGGGAACTATGAGCAGGAAACAAATAGTAAGAAACAAAGGAGCAAGACAAATATGAATGGGCCAGGAGTTTCAAAACAAAACTATTCAAGGGCAAGTAAAAGACAGACGTGAGGTCTAAACAGCATGCACAGAGTGTGGAGATTCGGCAAGATTACATAATGAAGTTAAGAAAGTGTAAAGGCACACGCTAGCACAGCCAAGTTGAAGAATAAAAGGGCGATTGCACCAGAGATTAAGATAAATAAAATAATAAGGCATTGTTCCAGTACATAAGGAAGGAAAGGTCAATGGAAAAATAAACGTGGCCTCTGAGAGGCTACTGGGGTAATTGACAGAAGAAGCAGACAAAGCTCTTTTAGGGAGAAAAAAAAAAAGTAACTGGAGGCCTTGGTTACCTCAAAGCTCTCAAAGCTAGGAGGGAAAAGAGGTAGAGACTTGGGGTCAGCGACCAGACAGGTCCACGGGGTTTTGGCCTGAAGGTAAGAGAGGAGCAATGAACCAGGGTGACCAGAACATGAAGTATTTCAAATGTAGAAACAGCCCCACACCCTTGCTTCACTGGGAATATACCCAGGAGATAGAGACAAAAGTGAAGCAGAAACCCTTGGAGATTAGAAGGAGGGAGTTCAGTCAGAGCAGAATCCTCAGAAAGCTGCTGGATGCCCCTGTGTGCAGTAAGAGAGGATGGCCTGAAGGGGAGGTTAAGGGCAGATGTTGGGAGAGAAAAGAAGGGAGAAATGGCTGGAGAAGAAGAGGAGGAGAGAGGAAAGAGAGCTAAAATTGCACCTGTAGCTCAAGTGGTTAGGGTGCCAGCCACATACACTGGAGCTGGTGGGTTTGAACCCAGCCTGGGCCCGCCAAATAACAATGACAAATACAATTAAAAAAATTGCCAGACATTGTATCAGATGCCTGCAGTCCCAGCTACTTGGGAGGCTGAGGCAAGAGAATCGCCTAAGCCCAGGAGTTGGAAGTTGTTGTGAGCTGTGATACCGTAGCACTCTACTGAGGGTGATAAAATGAAACTCTGTCTCTTAAAAAAAAAAAAACAAAAAACTATGAGGTGAAAATTTTAATTAAGCAGGAGGAAATGACAGCTAGCCATAGAAGAAAGGATGAGGCTGGTCTGGCGACTGCAAGGTCTGCTCCTGGGCTCCTGAATGCATGGCTTTGGGCTGAGAAGATGTGAGCAAGTGAGCTCTAGCTGTAGCCCTGGCCCTATGGCGTGATTGGCTGTGTGACCTTATACTCAGTAAAGAGTAGAATCTAATAATGGCCTCTGAAGTCTCCTGTAGCCTGATTTTCTTTGGTGTCTGCTGTCAAAGGTGTACAAAATAAACCCTAGAGAAGGAAGGGTCCCTACTAATAGCATCTGTGTAGTGACAATCTCCCTCCCTCCAGATAATAATAGGGAACATTTATTAAGGACTTCCCAGTACATGCAGATCTAAGCAATAGTATATTCATTGAAGCCTCACAACAGCTGAATGAATGAAATGTCAGTATTATTTTTCCCATTTTATAGGTGAAATATTAAATAACTTGCTCAAGTAGAATTGATGCCCAGGTAGGAAGCCCATCTGGAGTTGACACCAATGCTCAGGCCATGTGATTCCACAGCCAGCACTTCCGTTCTGACTCCATTGACAACCTCAGTTACTAGTGAGTCCTAGGGGCCAGCACGGGATTCACAAAGCCACGGCTGCTGTGGGAACACAAAGAGGGTGCAGAAGACTGGCAAGTAAGGCTAGTAAGGCCTGGTTCCCAGGTGCATGCAACAAGGGGCCCACCACCCCTCGGGATAGTAGGCCAGTAAGGGGAGGGTAGAGACCCAGGAGCCCCACACCTCTGCTGGTTACTAGGGAAACTAGCGGTGCCTAAATTCGCTACTGTAGATGACTTCCCCTCAAAGATGTCAAGATGACTAATTTCCTCCTACAAAGAAAAGTGCATCAGGCCTCCATAGGGACATTTTCTTTTATCAGTTTGGAAAGGAATGAGATAGGGGATAAATGGTAGAAATACAAAGCCTGGAAAAGTTTAGATTCAACAGCAAAGATCAGATGTAGGAAAAAATACAACTCTGGATTTAGGGCCAAAGCCCTGTGCAAACTTGGCAATTGCTCCCACATTTTAAGCCTTACATTTCCCAGCTCACCTACCCAAAGAATGGAGTATAAGGGTGGGATCTCGAGACATCTCCTAGTGATTCCATTTTCTCATCTTTCCAAAGGAAACACATTTGTACTGACACCCACCTCCTAGGGTTGAAAGGATGAAATGATACATGTACAAAGCTTCTGAAGGGCTCAGAAGTGGGCCTGGAACTTAAGGTAAGTGTTCAAACAGGGTAATAATTATACAAGTGGTGAGAAAGAGAGTGCTCTCAAGATCAAATGAGTCAATACCTTTCAAAGTGTCGATCAACTGCAGATGACTTTCAAACCCCCCTATAGCGCTACAAGATTAAATAAGGAAAAGAGATAGAGGACAGCCTCCTTAGGAACTCCTGCATTTCTTGGCCCAAGGGGACAGGTTTTCCATGGGAGAACAAGGTCTTATCCTGAAAAGCTGGCTTCCTGACTCTGGGAGCACAGCCTGCCAGGAGGCTTGCGAGGCATCGTGCCTCCCAGGTCTCTGGCTTTGCTGCATGGGAGCAAAGGTCCCCTGACGTGTTAGGGATGGCCAGGAGGGCTCTGAGTCCTCCCAGGCTGCAGTCCAGGGGGTTGGCCAGTCTGCACCCTTCCTGAGCCCAGCTTGGCAGCTGTTGCAGAAGGACCAGAACTCCGCTGTCTCAAATGAGGACCTGAGCTCCAAGTTTCCCTGTTATCAAAGAGAAGACTTCAGACAAGAGAGTTCTTATGTTAATTTTCGACTATACGTTTGCAAGGTTTTTTAATTGCTTGCAAATGCATTTTCTCTGAGCTATTATGAAATCTGTGTTCCCCGTTGGCTGCAAGGCTAAGGTGGAATGCAGATCTGCTTTAGGCTTTTGACAAACAGTCTAGGGGGCGGGGTAGGGTCGTGAAGGAGGAGGTTTAAAAAGAGAGAGAAAGACAGAAAGAGGAGTTTAAAAAAATCAATGACAACCTTAAACTGACATGACTTGGAGAATCTGTCAGAAATGTTAATTTTCCCTAAATATTCTAGAGGTTATTTTTTTCTCTTAAATGGTCTGCTTTTTCTCGTTTGCAATTAGGGAACGTTTTATTTCGCGTGGCCCTTCCTTCTATCACGGAAAGTGGTGTGATGGGGGTGCAGGGACTAGGAGAGGAATAGTAAGAGGAAGGAGAAGAGGTATCAAATTTGGATACTTGATAATTTGTTAAGACTTATCATATTTGATCACTAGAAAAAGGAAAGGGACCTTTTGAAAGAGACCCCGAGTCAGAAAGAAAGGCAAGCAAGCAATTTGTTAGGAAGAAGAAGGAACCTTCTGTGCTTACATGGTCAGGCCCTTTCTCCCCAAATATTGTGATCCACGTAACTAGATCAAGTTTTAGATTTTTGGCTTCTGCCCAGAATTGCCCCAGTGTTTGGAGCACTCTGGTCACATCTTGTCTAATGAAGAAAAATGAAAGAGCTAGAGGATTGGAATACTGACCGGTGAACCCAATATATTTTTACTGGGACCACCTGAAATGTTGCCCCCACCCACTAACCGCGCTGTGACTGAGAAAGGTTGGGAGTGAGAAGAGCCACACCACAGTAGATTCCTGGAGCAAAAGATGTCATTTCTCAGTCATTAATATCCTGAGTGACTTCTGAAACTCAGACGTCCCATCCCCCCCTACCCCCAGCCCCCGTGAGCTCCCTGGGAGCTCCGTCTGTCTGTAGTCAGCTCTAGAAGACCTTAGGCTCAGCACCTCTTGGAAGCCTTTCCAGGGCTCAGAGGTCTGGAGATTCTGAAAGGGGTGGAAAGGTGCATGACAACAGGCAGAACAAGAACACTCCTAGTTAGGACACAGAAGTCCTTTGGCTAAACTAGATTCTCTAACTGACCTCTGCCCTTTATATTAGTACAAAATAATGAATGAAAGGAGAGAGGCTGGAATCAGTAAAGACGGGTGCTGATTTTCAGATCTATATCGATTTGCTTAATGGAATGAATATTGCCTACCACATCGGGTCCTCAGTTCTGCGCTATTCTTTCAAGACCAAGGTCTTTGTGACCATAGTAATTGTTTTCTATTGTGCAAATTTATGTTTGGTTACGGAACTGCATCCCCATTGGAGTAAAACGAACTAAATTTCATTGTTAGACAATGTACACAAACTCTTGCTTAAAGCAGTAAGTTGAATGTAGTCAATGTTCTCTCTACCTTCCTCTAAAAGGGAAGGAAGGAAGGAAGGAAGGAGGGATGGAGGGAGGGAAGGAAGGAGTGAAGGAAGAAAGGAAGGAAGGAAACAGAGAGAAAGAGAGTAAAGGAGGAAAAGAGATAGGGACTGTTGATTCATATGTATACATGTATCAGAGGAAATACTTTTGGTTCAAAATGCTCAAATTACTACAATCCTTACTCTACTTCATTTAGTATTATACACACAATTTTGTGGACTAAGTCTTTTCAGGCAAAAAGAAAATAAATAAAATCAATTCACAACAGCAAAGGAAACTCTAAGTAGAAAAAAAACCCTGAAGAAATGAATGTTTGTAAAAGCTATAGATAGTCACAAATTGGTTTGTAATTGTTCACACAGTGGGTGACAGACTTAATGGAGATGTTTGAGATTGAGTAAAAGCTGGAATGACTTGTATGGTACTGGTCCAGAAGCTCATAAATGGACCTGCAACTCCCCAGAACTCTCTTCCAGGTATGGATCCTTACCAAGATAATCATGATATGTATAATTATTTATTTGCAGATTCCTAAAGCAATATGGTAGGACATTCACTTCTGGAGTGTGAAGCATGGAAGCAGAAGAAAGAATGGGGGTGATGGGTGCTGAGGGACAACCTCCCCAGGTTCCAGGATCCAGACTGGGGCAGGGGAATTTCCATGCTCTAAACAGCTATTTTCACTGGGCATGTGCCTGGTTGGCCTCTGGCCAAGGCTGGAAAAGTTATCTTGGGTTTCCTGATGGAAGGGACCCTACACAGTAGTCTACCTTATCTCCAAAGCACTATGTGCAGTCAATCCAATTATGCCATTCACTGGAGAATGTGTGGCCATCCCTCTCCAGGAAAGAAGAAAACCAGAAAAAGAGGAATTAACTTTCCTGAAAAGGCCAGTCTTTGGGTAAAGCAGGAAGATACTTATTAATTGCTCAGGACTATTAATTGGCTGGAAGGGGGAAGCAGAAGGGGGGGGGGTCTGCCTGACAGAAACAAATCCCATGTGCACATCACACATACACATTAAACACACCACACCCCTGCCTCAAAGAGTTTCTTTAGAAAAGGGGGCGCTGAGCAACCCCAGAGCAGATGGAAGGGAGCATTGACCAGTATGTGCATATGGCACAGATGATTTCCCCAACTTTTCTTTCAGAAAGAAACAGCTTTCTTATTTTATTTTTTTTAAGCTGGGACGAGGCAGGCAGGAGCAGTTGGCCAAGTGGTGTTTCCCTACAGTTTAGATGTTAGTGTGGGAAGCCAGGACATGGGGTAAAAGGGAGGTTTTCCAAAGGAGTCCAGGGTCCTGGCAAAGGAGATCTCCAAACTAAAAGAGATGTACTTTATCCTTCCTTCTTCATCTTGCTTGAGTACAAATAAAAGGTATTTTCCCCCCTCTTTCTTCATAATCTTTAGTTTCCTCCAACTCCACAGGAATTGAAAGAAACATAGTAAATGAAACTCTAGTTGACCTTTGTTTAGGCACCGAAAGTCACTGAGGAAATGGGGTGGAGATAGTGGATGGGATTGGAGGATAGAATTTCCAGTCACTGGGTGATGTTCTGATCTGTGCACAGGGGCAGGCAACTGGAGATTATTCTGAAGGTTGTACTCAGCTTGAGGCTGAGAGCACTACTCAGAAACATAAGGTTACGTCTTACTAGTGCAGGGGGCTGCGTGTGGCTCTTCTCCCAGACAGGGAGAAACATGTGGACCAAACACACTGGGACAGCCGGCAGAGCAGCCAGTCACTTCTTCTGGAGCCTCCTGTTTGTTCCCAGGGGAGAGGGTTTTGCGTCTGCTGCCTAGACTTAAGCCGGAAAGAGAAGTCCCTTCACCTTCAATGAAGATGCATCTGACAGTATGGGGTTGCAGGGAGGTTGCAGCTTGTCTGAGAAGGGGCCATCCTTTTCCATTTTACTGGGACTAACCCGAGAAGCCAACTGTCACTCGCCAGGAAAGCTCAGCTGGCCATTTCCAAGATTTCCTGTCCTGCCTATTCTTCTGGGGGGAGATTTGTACTTTCTCAGGAACAGAGGTTCCTGGGGGCGTGCCCTAGATCCTATGGGTAGCTAGGTTGTTTATTTCCTCTGCGGAAATAAATAGGTAAGCTATCCAAGCCTTGCCTCAGACTTGGCAAACAAAGACTCCTGCAAGCATTTTGGGAGTCAGCCCGTCAGCGCCACTGGCACTCCTTTTACTACTTTTATTAAAGATCAAGTTGGACATTCTTCCTTTTTGTCTTCATTGGGATTTCAGCCTCTTTACTTCATTAGACCAAAATATGGGGTTTCAAGAAGTGGGGGAGGGCGCTGGCACACCTTGAAACAGAGCGCAAGCGCTGGCTACTGACCCTGTGTGGGGCTGAAGCACCGTGAATCTCCACTGCAGACAATGCATTTCAATTCTTGTCGTGTGCCTTTGTCCATTTGTATAAAGCAAAGAGCGCTGAGTGACAGCCCCAGTTAGCCTGCATGAGCAGATCCTAATAAACCCTCCCAAACCCCCGACCTAAAAAAAAAAAAAAAAAAAAAGCCACATGCCTGTTTGCCTGCGGCTTATGATTAAGACACCTTCTCAGCTTAAACACTTAAAAGCTAACCAAATGAAATGGCAATTAAGACTGAATTACCCCTTCTACCTCTGAGATGAGTCTGTGGGGCCAGCCAGTTCCTTCCTATGAGATAGGCTAGACTTTGCGAAGCCTCAGTATTGCGGGTTTGTAGCCACCGCCACCCGCTCCAGGCACTAGATGACTTGGTGGGGGAAGCTGAATTTTGAACGAAGTAAAGCTCAAAAACTGTTTGAAAGTCAAGAAATCCACTGTAGAGATGGAGATAGGTGTGCGCTGCCTCCTTCCTACCCTCTCTTTGTAAAATTCAACTTCCAAACATTTCAGGGTTATTTGGGGGTAATGGTGCTCAAATACCTGGTGCCGTTGCTAAATAGTCTATGCCTCCACTGCAAACCCCCTACACACATACGCACACCCTTACAAGCTCTGTTTCCAAAAGCGAAGAAGAAAAACACAAAAGAGGGGGAAAATGGGCTGGGTTGGGGAGTGAAAGACAACGTTTTACCTAAATGTAGAATCTTGTCACACATCTTTATTCTCTTGCCTTTTTTCTAAATACATTGCCAGTTACACAGTTGCTTTAGGACAGCAGCTCCAGACTGTCCATCACCACGTTATTTATTTTAAAAGCTGCTGAAAAGTATAAGCCACCACCTGGTTTTGCCTTTCAAGCAGGGAGAAAGAACCTAAATTCGATGTAAATATGGGAAGAGAAGCATTGTTTCCACTTAGGCAAAGGCAGACACCCCAGTCTGGGCAAAATTGATTCGGATGGTTCTTGGAAAAAGCAGCTTTCAGCATCCAGGGAGTGGAACCAATAGGGATGAACACTTACCCATATAAAAGGAAGCTTTAATTAATATATAGCTCTATCTCTAATATACGTATATGGGGGCTAGATCTCTGGATTCACAATAAAATGTGTGCAATCGCTCTCCACAGAGATGAGTTCCCACCTCCGTCGGTATAGAAAAGCACGATAAAGGTTGGAAAAAATGGATAAAAATGTTGAAAGAACCTCCAGTTCCTTATTAGGCGAAGATACAATATTTATTCCTTGTCTCCTGGGATAAATCTCTTCTGCCTATTGTCCTCCCAGTTCTCAGTGCTGATGCTTAATTTTCAAAACTTCTATATTACCAAGGGACCTACGACATCAGCCAAAGAAATACTCAGCAAGTACAAAATCTGTTCCAGGGAGCTGCTTTTGTGCAGAGGGAAAATTTTGTTCCTACAGGTTTTTAAGTGGGTACCAGGCAAGGAGCTATCTGATCCGGGCAAAACCATTACAATTTAGAGCTCTATCTATAGAACGTTTTTTTTTTTCCTTTAAAAAAAATTGGAAAATACAAGAAGTTTGGATTTTTTTCCCGATTCTTTTTTTGGAGGGGGAAATTGCATCGTAAGCTTTCGGAGAAACCCAACATGTCAACTACCTTTCCGGGACTAGTCCACGATGCCGAGGTATTATTACTTTTTTTTTTTTTTTGAGCGCGCGTGTGTGTGGCGGCGGCGGCGGCGGTGGCGGCGGCGGTGGCAGCTTCCTCTGTCTCTAATCTATATTGGACCGTTATGTTTAATTATAATCTGGCTTTCGGGGGAAGTTAAGGAAGGAAAGGGGAGAAAGTTCGTTATGACATCTGTCGCCAGGGAGAGCAACTCTCTGCCACGTTAAGAAACATTTGCCATAATGAGCGGGAAAACATAATCCTAATAATAAAAGGGGGGTGAGGAGAAAGAGATAGAGATGGGGAAAAAGAGTCTCTGAAAGGCAAAGAAAAGGGACTGGTGGGGGGGGTAGTAGGTGGACAAGGGGGTGGGGAACAACGCACCCCTTTTGGAATGGGCTTATTCAAGGCAAGGAAGCAGAAAGGGGGGTCGCATTCCCTCCCCCAAATGGCTAAGGATGCACAAATTGAAAGATTTGCACAGACTGGGTTTTGTTTAATATGTGGGTAATGATTTTGAGCAGCCCGGGGCGAACATCTCGGCTTGGCCAGGAGCGGAATTTCAGCGCTGGGTCTGGATGCAGTGGGGAGGCGCGGGCCGGCGCTCTCTGCCCGTGGCCTGGCGCCTGTGCTCCCGCGGCCCCGGAGTCAGTGGCAAGCCTGGCTCCCAACGCCCAGCTCCTTGCATAAGTTGGGCAGGGGCTCTGTGTGTGTGTGCGCGCGCGTGTGTGTGCGCGTGTGTGCGTGGTGTCACCCGCACCTATATAGGGTGGGGGATTTTTTTCCGCTCTCTCTACTGTGAGGACGAGGCCGCCCACCCGCGGTTCGCCTGTTCGCCAAGGCTCCCTGGCAAAGGCGCTGAGTCCGGCTTCGGCTTCGGCACTGCCGGAGCCTTGCGCGCTCGCGCTCCTTGGAGTGCCAGAGAACGCTTCTGGCTCTCGGAGAGAGGCGGCTCGGTTGCAAAATGACAAACCTCAAGTTCTTCTGTTCTCCCTTTTCCCCCTCTTCCTTCCAGATACGTCACGACGGATCAAACAGCTACCGTTTGATGCAGCTTGGCTGTCTGGAGTCCGTAGCCAATTCCACTGTCGCCTATTCCTCCTCCTCTCCTTTAACTTACTCCACCACCGGCAGCGAGTTTGCGTCCCCCTACTTCTCCACTAACCACCAGTACACCCCGCTCCACCACCAGTCCTTCCATTACGAGTTTCAGCACAGCCACCCGGCCGTCACCCCCGACGCCTACTCTCTGAACTCGCTCCACCACTCGCAACAGTACTACCAGCAGATCCACCACGGGGAGCCCACCGATTTTATTAACCTGCACAATGCGCGGGCGCTCAAGTCGTCCTGCCTGGACGAGCAGAGGCGGGAGCTGGGCTGCCTCGATGCCTACCGTCGGCACGACCTGTCCCTCATGAGCCACGGCTCTCAGTATGGAATGCACCCAGATCAAAGACTCCTGCCAGGGCCCAGCCTGGGGCTGGCCGCCGCGGGAGCAGACGACTTGCAGGTAAATAAGCAAGCAGAGAATTTGTCTGCTCCCTCCCTTCTATGCCCACCCCCTCCCGCTCCATTAATGCTTTAATGCTCCGACTGTAAGCCATCTTCTCTCTCTCTCTCCCCCTCCTCCCCCCTTCTTCCCCCACCACACACACACACACACACACACACACACCACTTATGGAAAGTTATCAAAACAATTAGGGAGGAGTATTTCCGCGCTGTCCCTCTCATTGGATCCAAGCATTTCACCTGGACGTGCAGCTGCGGACTCCCACCGTTGGTTTGTCTTCTAGGAAGTCCTTTGTGAAAGGGCTTTATCTGACCCTGAGGGGATGCGGTGGGGGAGATCGGGAGGCTGCCCTTGAGCCAACTGGACTCAGAGTCGGACGCGATAGGTTGATGGCCAATCGCACCCTCGGTCTCTAGAACTCCCAGGCGTCGGTCCCAAACTGAGCCTGTGGGGATCTTATTTAATAAGTTGGGGCCTGGTTTCGTATTAGAAAATTGTTGCAACCCTGAGCTTGAGTAAAAGTTTCACCAGATCTATTTGAAAGCTATGGGAAGTAAAGAATAGCATTTGGAAGCCTCAAAACTCCTCCCTAATGAAAGGATCTGCACAACGCGTTTCACCAGGGTTAGAGTTGAGTTTAATACTCTCTGCTGGATGACCATGCAAACCCCGACCCAGCTGAATGATTCACAACTTTACATGTTTATTTTCAGGTCATTACGTTTCATATAAGATGTAACTCTTTAAGAGACAGAAATGAGGAAATAGAGGAAGCAAAGAGGGAGAAAAAAGAAAGAGGAAAGAAAAGTAAAATACGAGAAGGAAGGAAGGAATGAAGGGAGGAAGGGAGGGAGGGAAATAAGAGAGAGAGAAGGAGTAAGGGAGGGAAGGAAAGAACTAAGGGAAGAAATAAGAAAGAAATTCATACATTGACGAGGCCATCACTCAGTCAAATGATCTCTCTTTTACTTTTTCTTAATACATTTTTGCACATTGTTTGCCAACAACAGGATTTATAATAATGCGATTGTATTGTCATAGGCACATTTCAAACAAATGAGCCCCACACATATCCAGTAAAAGAATTCAAAAGACACAAGTCTGTATTTCCTTTTAGCTGAAAGTTCAGCTCTACCTGAGACTCCCTACTTTTTCAGTCTGCACAAGCTGGCCACCTTCTGCCACTCTCCACAAGAAATGGAGAGATATTCCAAGAGCACAAGTTGGAGACGTAAGAGATCCCTTGTTGCGCACAGAAAATCTTTTCCCCTCACTTACCTCTGAGCAAGGGATTATTTTTAAATTAAAGTGAAAGCCTTTACAGTTCCCACAAAGAACCATAGCTGCAAGATCGGTGAAGAAGAAAAAAGATTTGGATCCATAAACCTTGACCTTCTAAATTTATATTCACAAAATAATTTTATACGCTCAGGGCATTTTTATATTTTTCACAAGGATCCCCTTATGTCTCAAGGGGGAAAAAAATCTGCCATTCAATGCTTAGCTCAACTAAAACCTATTTACTCCTTTTAATAGCCGCGTCTGCTGCTGATTTTTTTGTATCTGTACAAATTTTTTTTCTGTGCTAGGCACAAAGCCGGGCATTTTTCAAAAGAGGGGATTAGAACATTTGTAAGCACCAGACAAAGAGCGAATCCCATGCAAAAGGACACTGAAGTTTATCCAATTTTCAACTTAGTGCCATTCAACTGGTCATTTATGCAATGTCATCCGACCAAACAACATGTTTTACTTATGAGGGGGAAAAGTTTGTTAAGTGAAGGGACGAAGATTTGTTTATTCTAAGAAAATAAACACATTAATGGTGCGCCAGAGAGTGGGAGGGAAAGCGGTTCCATCTTTTGGAGAGATTTGAGGCCCTTTACCATCTAAATTTCAGATATTTTGAAACCTTTTCTTCAAACTATCTCTTTTTTATATACTTAATCTCCCTTTTCCCTTTTTATTACTCATTCTGAGGCAATATCACTTGTCCTGAGGGAAACGCTTCAAGATACTAGAGGAAGCAGAGTTGGTGTGTGATATCTGCGTATATCTTTACATGGATATGGATATACTTGCCTATATCATAATCTGTATCCATATTTACATGTTTAACTACCTTTCTATGAATGTTACATAGCAAGTTCATAAATCTAGCAAGTTATTTTCCTCCACTTTTCTTGGATCAAGTTGGCAAAATGCAAAAGAAAGAGTCATAGCTACTTTTAAAACGAGAAATGGGGAGGGAGTGTGTGGGAGAAACCCGTCTCTCTCCTTTTATTTCTTTCTTTTTAAAACATTCATCAGCATATGCCTCATTTCAAATGCAACAAATGTAAATATACTTTTCCCTGCACAGAATTTTAAGTGAAAGTCCAATGGTTTGGAGGGCGGTCTAAGTCTGCCTAACAGATGCAAACAGTCTTGTGGCTTCAGTTCCATCTTTGAGTCCCCTAAAAAGATTTGCTATGGCCAACAAAGGAAACTGTCACACCTTTTCCCATCACCGCTTTAATTTATGCTCAGTCTCCAAGTTTTTTTTTTCATATTGATTTGATAATCACTTTAAGGCAGAACATTTAAAATAAGAAAGAGCTCGTGAGTAGGTTGAAAGGGGGGTCTTGCAGGCCTGCCTCAATATGGTGAAAATGGGGAGGCGAAAGGGAGCCAGGGTTGTAAAGGTTGTTTTGTAAAGTGGGTTTTTATTATGCACCGACTCTCTCCGCATTTACTTAACTCTTCACGGGCTGTTGGGTAGGTTAACACCCTTCAAGGCCTCTTTCATGTCCAATACCTCGTTTGTTTGTAAAGGAAAATGAGCCTTTAACACATTTCGATTAAAAAAAAAAAGGACAGACACAGAGAGAAATTTTGATTTTTCTTAACCCAAAATCAGTCAATCCTTTCTACCTTTCCAGTTCAAATGATTCCTCAATCCATTAGGAGCTTGAAGATCTCCAGTGAGTGAACCCGAAAGTATTACCTTCATAAAGGCCCATTTGAAGTAGCATATAGGCTGCCCCTACATTTGGGGTATAAGAGAACCTCCAGAAGATATCTTGAGTCCTGCATATGAAATAGGTCCTCTGAGCCCCCAAGAAACCCACACTCCCAGACTAGACACTCTGGGTGTAATTTGCTCCACTCAGAAAGTGCTGAGTATACACCGTCTGTATATATGCTGTGTGCCTTGATGGGAACTCAAAGGGTTTCTCATTCTCTTATGCCAAGATGAAAGACTCTCCAGCACTTTGAAGTATAATATTGTGTGGTGATGTAAAATGCATACCTTAAGATTTATACAACTTTTAGATTGTGGTTTTTCTTGGGATTCTTTTTCTTGAAATTGTGTTTGGTGACAAGCTTGCTTCAGCTCGATGTTTGCTTTAAAATGTCTACTGAGATGAGGCTGAGGGATGGGCCAATTTAAAAGACTTCACCCACGTGATCATACCTATCAGTATCTATTTGAGTGATTTTATTTATTTTATTTTTTATTAAGGGCTCTGTGGAAGCCCAGTGTGGGCTTGTTCTCAATGGCCAAGGTGGAGTGATAAGAAGAGGTAAGTAAAAACATGTTAATCCTAAACCTTCTTCTTTTATCTGTTACATTGTTTTGAAGATCTAGTAGTGCTTTTAAACATCAGATCCCTCTGATGATTAAGAAAACAATTATTCTTAGTGAATTATTCTAGTCCCACACAAGCATAACTACTTTAAAAAGTTCTCCCTTCTTCCATTGAGGCTTGAACCCAGGCTATGCCCAAAAGACTTGTGATGGGAGGCATTTGCAGCTCCTCACAGAACAGCGACAGAATCAAAGTTAAAGACAAAAAAGAAAAAAGAAAAGGAAAGGAACAGGGGAGGGAGGAATCTTCTCACAGCCCCTTCCCCCATCATCAATACTACATCCTCAAGCACAATTTCGGGTTTCTTTTAGCCCTAAATGTGCCAGCCACAGTCTGGGTGTTTGAGGTGATGGTGTTAGCTGCTTGAGGCTTTGAGAGATTCTGTGAAAGGCTAGATCCTTGAGGCTTTAGAAGAGGCTAATGAAACACCAATATTGTAGCTGCCCTAATTTTTCTAAATGTCCAGAACATTTCTTTCTTCAAGAGAGGGTGGGAGGAGGAGGTGGTGTTAACTGTACTGGATAAAGCTTTCTTGTTCCCATCTGTTGAGGAAAACATCTGAATCCAGAGTTGCCCATGGAATTGGAAGGGGAGGGAAGGCCAGGGGAAAGGAGAGAGCTGTTCAGGTCAGGTGCTAAAGGGGGCTGCATCTCATATGTTCCATTGTGACAAAAGGTTTTGAACTATGACATTCTCAGGGCCTCAAGGCAGTGCAGATTTTGTTGGCTTCCCCACTTTAACTGTACCCAGAGCCTCTGAAGTTTATTTTCCTAGCAAGCTAAGTAACCCGAGGAGCATGCAAGCAAGAGGGACCAGCTGTTATCCCAACTTCATACGAATTAATAAGACATGGCCTATTCACCAAGACTAATTCCTGCTGCAGGGCCGCAGTTGTCTTTAGTAACCTAACCACTAAAAACTGACTCACTTCTGATGATAGAAAAAAAGGTCCTGCATTCCCTCTCCATCTCTTTCAAAGTTTCTTGAAAAATTTGCTTTTCTGAAGAGAGTCATATACCGGTAGAAAGCAGAGAATTACTTTGTGTTTAAACTGGAGATTTCTTAACCTGATGTCTGATGTGAAACTCCATGTAAGTTGAGGAGGAAGGAAAACAAAGGATACTTTCCTTTTGGAATTTGGCTATTGTCATTGTGGTTTTGGAGTTTACATTAAATTTAAAAGAGGTCAAAACATAAAAGAGCTATTCAACTCTGTTATTCACCTGGAGATTTAAAGTATAATTTTTTAAAAAACAAAAAAAAAGGAAGAAGGAAAAGTAAACAACTACTGGTATTGCTTCAGAAAGATTTTTCAAAAGAGCAACATTAAGTTTGCCAGTCCAGCTACTGCTCAGCCATATTGAAATAATACAAGATAGGCCGAAGACTGGTGAATATTGATATAAAATACACACACAGCTGGAGGAGGTAAACAACAACGATGACAAAATACACAGAGAAAAGTGGACCAGGTGAGACACGCCAATCAGAGTTTGTATGGGGCTTGTAAAATGAAAAGGTAAGGCAGAGCAATCCAGGCGCACAGAACAGAGATGTCGGTGGTGCTGAAGGACAGCGCCACTAATTAGGGACCGGAGCCGGCTCCTCCCAAAGCCTGGCTCCAGCCACTGGGGTTTTGCATTCACTTTCGAACCAAAATCACATTCTCAAATGCTTTGAAACTGCACTTGAGCATACAGTAGCTGACAGAGGGTGGAAATTATGTGAGGTCTAGGACAGAAGCTGGAGAGGAGGCAGCGGTGGAATCATTGAATTTCTGGGTGACGATTTAGGGGACACCCTTCCATCTTGTCATCCTATGCCTTCAAGAAAAACCAGAACTCTTAGGTGTCTACAAGGTGCAAGCTGTGGTTTTATTTTGTCGCGGCTACAAAATTAATCTCCCATAAGAGATGCTTTATTGTTGTTATAGAATTCGGTGCCCATTCGTTTCACCAACAAATCGTCACTGAATGTGCTATTTTAAACCAAATACGGACCTCATAGGAGAATAACTTAGCTTTAAAGAGAAAGAGAACAGTAACTTGGGGTTTATAGTTGCATCTTTTGACTAAACTCTAATCCCCCCACTTGGAAGGAATTCAGAATTTAGCTGCTGAGTTTATTCTGTTTCACCTATCAGAGAAAGAAAACAAAATCAGTTAACCTGGTTGAGCCCTGGAGAGAAGGGAATGTGTCTGAAACAATCAATGTTCTTGACAATTTGCAAGTAGAATAGCAAGAAAGTGTTGTCTTAAAAGGAGGGGTATGTTCTGCAGAGCTGCCCAGTTCCTGTCCTCAGCCTTCCTGTTTTCAAAGAAATGCTAAGGGAAGCCTCTTTTCTCTACAGTCATGGCAGTGCACAGGCCCCTGATACCAATAACTCAGATCAACTTTGTTCATCAAAAATCTGGAGGACCTTAACCCAAGCACTCTGCTATCCAGTCACACGTCATGTAAACTCACATTGCCTAACAGCTTGGATAAGAATGTTTCCATTCCATTCGCCACATAAAACATCATTTCTTGAAATGCATATATTTTCACCACTTTTTCTCTTCTGATAAATTCTTGGATCAATTTCCAGAATTTACTGTGGGAGGAAATAGATTTCCCTTCCAAAGGCCCCCTCCCCCAAAACGTTCTTCTCAGGGAGCGTGTCTTGGCTTGCAATGGTGTGAACGGGTGGGGTGGGTGTCTCGGTTATGCTTTTCCATTTGGTCACTTTTCACTTGTAAAGAGAAAGATATCACAGTCTCAATTCACTCTATTAAGGTGCAATTACATTGTTTTTGCCTGTAATGAAGGCCTGATAGCCAAAGAATGCGTGGTAGAGGGGACAGCAGCGAGGTAATTACCACCTAGATAAAATATTTGCCACCGCCTTGGAGGCGCAGGTCCCCTCGCGCACTCTCTCAGTTAATGGTGTGCGCGATTCTGCCCGCAGCTCCGCCGCTCCAACCATCAGAACCAATAATCTTTACTTTACCCTGTGCTTGCGTATCGATAGCTTCTTTCGCCCGGGGCGTCGGCTTTGATATGTTAATATTACTGAGTAGCAAATTCTGCAGAGATCATATTAATGTTGTACGTACAGAGTGGAGCTTTGCCTTCGTTGAATATTCAGATACTGGGTTTCAAAAGACGTCTCTTGAAGAAATGAGGCTTCTATTTACAGGAGTCGTCTGTGTTTTTAATCATTAAAAAAAAAAAAGAAAGAAAAGAAAAAAGAAAACCCACTCTTTTCCTCTTGAATCTTCTGAGGCTCCCTCATGCCTCCTCCCCCCTGCCAGGCAACGGTCCCTTCCTTGTCTTTCTCTGAGTATTTAATAATACGGGAACAATGTTGGTGAGGACGACGATGATGAAGATAATGATGAACAGATCCAGACTGAAGGGGAAGGGTAGGGGCAGAGTTGGGGAGTGGGCTGTCACCTTCAGAGGATGAGAAGCCCTGGCTTTTCCAAACGCGGGTGAAAAAGTGACATTTTGGCCCTGTTATATTTTGTGAATTCGGATGGCAAACTGAAAAAAAAAAAAAAAAAACAGATGAGGGGGGAGAGGAAAATATGAAAAAGTGAAGAGAGGAAGCGCCCTTGTTTCGCTTTGTGATCATTCTGCCTTGCAGCCCCAGGCTAATTTCAGAAGCTTAAATACCGCTATAGCCTCTGGGCCACGCGGAGACGGAGCGACCCGGCCACCGGCAGGCAGGAGCTCTTTCCCGATTGCCCTTGGCTACGCAAAATACAAACTACTTTGAATCAAAACATTTTGGGGGAATTAATATGACCTGAACTTTGCACGTTTTGAGAGAGCTAGAGTTTATCAGATCGCTTAGAGGTGACTGGCACACCAAGGTGGAGGCGTTTACGCTCGCTACAAATACTGTCAGATCCGATTTAATTTCTTTAAAAAAAAAAAAAAAACTTTCTTGAAAAGGACCTTTGGCTTCAATTGCCCGTTCTGTGAAGAACGTGCAGGTGGACTAGACCGCCTTCCCTTTTGCTGCCCTCACGGCCGCCCGCAGGCTGCTTGTGCAACCAGGATGCACTTTCTTTTGCTGCCGCGGGTTTCACCAGGCCCGGAGCCTTGGACCCGGTTCGCTCTTTCAGCTGCTCCTGGAAGAAGTAAGATTGGAGGAGGATGGGGAGCCTTGTTTCTGTTCCTTTGTGGGCTCCCCTGCATTGGACAGTGGCTACCCGGGAATCTCTCTCTACCCGAACTGGCCAAAACTCATCGCTAAGGCTCATCCATTGTAGTGAAAACAGAGCTAAAAGCACACCTGGATCCTCACCTGCCTTAGCTCCCAAATGCAGAGCGTGCATATTCGAAATCCATTCTCCTTTATCTAGAAGCTGGGTTTGTTTGGGATCTTTGGGGCGTGGGGGGACGTTCAGGGAAGGGGAAACTGCCTTCCCGTAGCCCACTGCCTTCTCTCTGATTTCTTAGGGCTTTGAAAATCATCAAAAGTCAAACCTCTCTTTGCATTGAGGGACGGGGATTAATTCCCCCGCATCACCAGGGTTACCCACCCACCGCCGCATTAAACTTGCGGGTCTCCTGGAACAGACCTCCCTTTCTTTTGTTCTGTCTGGAATCTGCTCCAGGAGGAGCTCCTTCAGCCCTGGTAATCCAGTTATACCTGTAATGGTGTATACCCTCCCCCCAAACAGCACAATCCGCTGCTCACAAATCAGCAAAGGCCTACTCGACTGCAATTAAGCGCGCACACCTTGGCTACTTGATTACGCTCAGTCTCTGCAGCCACAGTGGAGGGGTAACAAGGGGGAGGAGGACTAGGAAGGGCGAGAGGCTAGAGGGGAAGCAGCCGAGAATAATTCTACCCACCCAGTTTACACCCGCACCTCGCAGAAACGCAACCTTAGAACAAACAGGGACAGGAAACGCTTGTAATCGCTTACACATTTTTAATGTGTCAGAAAAAACGAGCGATCACTGGAGATGAAGAAGGGGAGAAGAAAAATCCCTGCCGTTTGTATTTCTTTCATTTGAATTGTAAACATCTGTTTGGCTGTAAGGCGAACAGAGCATTTATTTTGCTCTCAAGATTTGGTCTAATTATGTCAACACCGACGCGGCGACGAAGTGGGGCGGCGCTGTGGCTTTGGAGAGGCTGCGCGCAGCGGCCGCCGCCGGAAGCCAGCCGGGAAGTATCGATCGCACCTGGAGAGCGCGCAGGGCGTCTAGCCGCAGCCAGGTGTGTTCTGGTGGGCGGGGGAGGCGCAGAGGCGGATTTAGGGAAGCCCTGGGAGCCTCAGCTCCTTAGAGAGAGCCTCGGCTGTTTCCTCTGACCTAATAGCGTGGGAGGAGAAGAGGAAGAGCTTGCCCAGCCATCAGTGCTTGGCTTTCCCAGCCATCTGCAGCATAAACTGTGGGTAACTGCCTTGTCCCACTTCACAGCTTTCACCCTGAGACGTGGTCTGGTGGCTTTTACTCAGGTTGATGAGCGCGCTGTGCAGCCGTTTCCCCTTGCACCTCCTCACAACTTGGGGAGATAAGTAGAGCAGGTGTGAGCATTTTCATTTTTCAGATGGATAGACTGAGGCCTAGAGAATTCCTCACCCAAGGTTGCATGGGTCTCCAGCTTGCCAAGTTCTCACCTGTAGCCCAGTACTATTTCCACTAACCAACACTGTGCCTATAGTCACATGTCAGAAGTCCCCAACTCCACCAAGAAGAACGCAGCCCCAACCGTGATTCAGACTGTGTCTGGCCTCTAAGGACCTGTGTCTCTGCATCTGTGTGCCTGGTTTTGTCACACTCATAGGAAGTCTCCTGTTGACTTCTCCCTGCAGCTATTATAAAGTTATTCCTTTTATGAAATCCATCCAGGTCCTAGACAAGAGGCCTTGAGTAAATTCTGATTTCTAACACTGTTACCATAGCTACCCATCAGGATTTGCAGCATCACTGGAAATAAAAAGTCCTATCTCCAACTTTGAAAATAGTGACTTTCATGGAGATATTGCTTCTGTGAACTATGCGTGGAAAAATGGAGATATTGCTTCTGTGAACCATGCGTGGAAAAAGATGAACTCTTGGAGAAGTTCTGCATGAATACCCTGGCTGTGGCATCAAAGCCATTCTGAACTGGGGAGCTAGATCTAGACTGAATATCTCACAATTTCAATAAGAACTGATGCGCACCACAAGCACCAATGAGCAAATTGGACTGGTAACACTGGGATGGCTACTGAACATTGCTTGATGTGGTCCTCTATTTCATGACTTTCTTTCCTTGCAATTTCATTATTATCATCCGTAGTCTAGAGTCCCTTAAAGAAGTCCCATCTCTTTTGATACCTTCATTCCAAATGCAGAATTCTGGGTATAGTGACCCGTTTATTTTTTCTACATCCCTAAAAAAGAGAAAAACCATTGAGAAGAAAGATAGCAGGTTCCCCATGTTGCTGTAAACTCTACAACTTGCCAAATCTTTAGCCAGAATGAGAGAGTTCCCCAAGGCTGCAGCAATGCCAACTATCAAAGCAACAGAAATTCCCTTTAAAGATGCTGTGACATAAAAAATAAAAGACCCTAGAGTTGATGGCTAATCCTGAATACAAAATAAATCCTTCAGGCAATTTGTGTGTGCATAAAGCTTACTCTTAATATGCAGCCATATTAATAAATGCCTATTTGAGCATAATCCAAAGCCCAACCTGGAAGTAGGAGAGACTCGGGGCCCAGGGAGTTAGCACATGGATTCAGTGGCTTCCCTGGGAGCATCTCATTTTCAATACTTCGGGTTTGGCTTTGCCCACAGGGGGCCATTTTCCAATGGGAAAGAATGTGATTTAACTCCTTCTTTTACAAAACAAAAACTATAATCTTCTGAATCTCCCTGAATTATGTTTCAACCATATTGAAGATTAGTGAAGACAGAAGTCCAAATTATGTCATTCCCTTTCCTTAGCAGCCCCACCCCCCCAAACCTGAAAAATTCAGTATACTCAAACATTCTCCTCTCTTACTCATAGTAAACTTGGAACCAATTGGGTAAGATTCTTGTGCCCTCAATGGCATACTTGCTAGTGTGCAAGAGAGGGTGGTTTATGTAAGAATACAAATTTGCTTATGATTCATAGAGACTTGTGGGTAGTGGACTGTTTTTAATAAGAGGGTTATTGGATATAGACATTTGTGTGTTTAACATTTTTGTTTCAGATTGACCTATATCCTAAAATAATCCATCACAATTCTCATAATATTACTCAAAAACCAAGATTCATTGATACCTATCTTGCTTTCATGTTCATCACAACTTTTGAGAATTCATTTAAGAGCTTATTTTTAAAATATATTTTTCATCTATCAATACAAAGTGAAAGCACAAACAAAAGTGAAATGGTAGCCTCAGGTCCAAGAATTTGGGAAAATATTTTTATTGTTATTGCTATTATGTTTTGATTTAAAACTCTCTGGGAATGCATAGTGGGGAAATACAGGAGAATTTGTGTTTCTAGCTCCTTGATCAAGTGTATGCACAATTTTCCAAGTTTTCGTGGTGTTGGCTATAAGTTTGAATCCAAGAAATAGATTTTAATTTGACAATTGAGATTATGATCTCTTGGATTTGGGGGTAGGTTCCCAGGCACTGGCATGGGGGTTTTGGCCAAGTGTCTAGGAACCAGGTTTGAGGCTGGAGATAGTTGGCTGCCCTGAGATTCCCACTCTCTTCTCTCCTATTCTGAAAGGGATTTGAAGCATTTAGCCTGGGAATGCTTACGGAGAAAAACTGTAGTCTCCAGTATTTTCAGGGGAAACTTGGGTGACGATATGAGTCATTGCAAAAGTTTTAATATTCATGAATAATCAAGAAATGTTAAATCCATGTTAATTGAAATAAATGAACCTCCGAGCAACAGCAATAAGCCAAGCAGGTTGAAACTTGCATAGATGAATCAGGAAGGATGCTGTCAATTGTGTTTCTTGGAAGTGAAATAATGGACCTAAGACAGTCTGTCTCAAAACTTTTGTAGTGACCCACACAAATAAGCAGTGGGAATTCTGGAGAGTACAGTAGTTAAAGACATTGTTCAGAGTGGAATGAGGTTAGCTTGCTCTCTTGCTTCTCCTCCCCAGGTCTGTGGTTCCTTTGCCTTTTGAAATGTTCACCCAGGTTTTTTCCACCAACATCCCCAGGAAGCACATCAAAATCTGAAACCAAAAATTCCACCCATGCAACATTTCACTTGTGCTGCTTAGTCAAGGAGGGTAAGAGCCACTTAAGATGCAAGTGATGAGTCCTACTCCAGTGCTTCTCAAACTTTGATGAGGACATGAATTATCTAGAAGTCATGTTAAAATGCATACTCTAGCTCAGGATGTCTGGGGCTGAGACTGAGATTTCATACTTCTGTTAAGTCCATAGGACATATAGATGTTGCCCGTACTTTGAGTAAAAAGGGTCAACATTCACCTGCTCGTGTATCTTCTCTTATCCATGCTTTCCCCTCTTGGGCCTTTTGTAGAGATGAGTCTTAAAATTGCTACCAACAGAAGAAATCAAATGCATGCTCAGAAAAGCCAGCCTTGAATTTGAATTTGTCACCAAATCCTAAAAACTCTGCCTTCAGATTGCTCAATGCATGAGGAGGCAGCCTTTGATCCCAAGACCACAGTCATAATGCCACCGGGGTGGACATTAGCTCAGGACTTTTCAGTGGATGAGGAATTGGGCAGCAGGAAACTCTCCCCAAAGTTTATCACACTTGTGTCTCCAAGACTGCGTCAGTTCTCATTTGGTTGTGTGAGGACAGAAAATGTGCATTGTGGTTCCTGGAAATGAGTAAAGCTCCAGGGGCTTGCTGGACCTTGGAGACAGAAGCTTCTGTTCCAGGAACCCTAGCATGGCAAAGTTGCATTGGTGATTTTTGATATTAACAATTAGCTATTGGCTCGGCGCCTGTGGCTCACTGGGCTCAGGCGCCAGCCACGTACACCTGAGCTGGCGGGTTCGAATCCAGCCCGGGCCCGCCAAACAACAATGACGGTGGCCCGCCAAACAACAATGACGGTTGCAACCAAAAAATGGCCGGGCGTTGTGGTGGGCGCCTGTAGTCCCAGCTACTTGGGAGGCAGAGGCAGGAGACTCGCTTGAGCCCAGGAATTGGAGGTTGCTGTGAGCTATGATACCATGACATTCTATCCAGGGTGACAGCTTGAGGCTCTGTCTCAAAAAAAAAAAAAAAATTAGCTATCTTTCTTTACTCCCTAATAACAATAATAACAATTACAACAATATTATGGACAACTAACATTTGTTAAGTGTTACGGCTACCATGTTCTAGTTCTTGTGCTGCGTCTGTCTGTGTGTGCCGATGCTGAGGGCTGGCATGTAGTGCATGACCTATTGACACCTTTATATGTTGGAAATTTCTGGAAATGAGCAAATGCCTTTTGTGGTATCTGGGATTGAGTGACTGTGGTACCTTAAGGTAGTAGATGAATGAAGGAAAGGAGATGACAGTTTTTTTTAATATTTTGGCAAAGACAGTAAGTGGTGGATAAAACGTTTCTATCTATTGCATATGTGTGTTTATGTGTATCTGTGTATATAGAAACACACAACCATGAATAAATAATACCTACCCTTTGTGGTGTTGGAATTCCAGTTTTTTCCTAATTTCTTGCTGTGGAAGATGTCAAACACTGATAAGCCAGTGTAGGATGCCAATTTTCTCTAAAATCACAATTGTACCCCCACCATTTTATATGTGATACTGGGAAGGTACAACCATGAGTAGTATTTGAAAGGCCATAGTCAGAGCAGCTCTCGGAGATGACCTGGGTGATGTGTAAGTACAATTCTTATTATGTATTCTCAGATCCAGAATAGTCTCCTGATATTAACAGTCTCTCCTGTGGTTATCTTTTCCTGTCACTAACATGTGATATGCTTTTATCCCCCAAGGTGGTACCTGTGTGGTCAACCCCACAGACTTGTTTTGCTCCGTTCCTGGCCGCTTGTCCCTTCTCAGTTCTACTTCCAAATACAAGGTGACCATTGCTGAGGTAAAGAGGCGCCTCTCACCACCTGAGTGCCTCAATGCTTCACTCTTGGGAGGCATTTTGAGAAGGTAAGACAGAGGTGTTTTCTGGCACTGTGTGTATGCTAACTGCTCTGACACCACACCCTTAGCCCTCAGCCCTATGTCTGCCATCTGGTGTTGCATTCTCCACATGGTTAAGTCTTCTCGTAGAATGTGAAATTTCAAAATCTAGTTTTTATTTGTCTTTGGACAGAGCAAAATCCAAGAATGGGGGCCGCTGCCTGAGAGAGAAATTGGATAGGCTTGGCTTAAACCTGCCAGCAGGAAGACGGAAAGCGGCCAATGTCACCCTCCTCACTTCCTTAGTTGAAGGTATGACTTTTTGATTCAGTAAAGTAATTCTGGACAGTTGGAAATTCTTTGAAATTCAGGTCTGTCACATTATACTATTTCATTTTTTTCCATACTGTAAGGCAACACAGTTAACATTACAGTTAATCAATTTCCTGATTAATCTTGACAATGATGATTAAATTACACTTAGGCTAATACTTAAATAATTCATAAAAAATTATTTAATTTGCTAATCTTGGCCTGATAGGGGAGAAGACAGTGGAAGATTTAAGTACTTCTTCCAGTAGTCCCTAAATAACAGTCATAAGAAAAACTAGCTGTGCTATTATCATTTATATTATTGTTTATTTTAAAGTTTAGATAAATCTGGTTTAACTCATTATAATTAGTAAAATATGATCTGCAAGATCCTTTATGAAAAGTTCACAGAAGCCTAAGCATGAAACTGAGTCTGAAATCACGTTCTATTAATCTTGGTAAACATCTCTTAAAGCATGTTGAAGTTCCTTGGCTTTCTGGATGGTTGAGCTGAATCAGAAACACGATAAGGTTAATCAGTAGAAGAGAAGTAGAAATATATATTCCAGGCTGAGGCAAGAGAATCGCCTAAGGCCAAGAGCTGGAGGTTGATGTGAGCTGTGATGTCACCACACTTTACGGAGGATGATAAAGTGAGACTCTGTCTCTAAAAAAAAAGAAAAACCAAAAAACAAAAAATATATTCCCAGAAGTTATTTTTTTCCAACTTTCCTTTTCCACTTTGTTTCTTCTATGAAGACTAAACTTTACACATTTTTGTTCTATCTTTTAAAGAGAGGTATTATTGGAGACTTTTTAAAAAAGTTTTGCAGGGAAGATTTTGAATGCCAAAGGAAATTTCTTCCATAATCCAGAATGCTATTTTTTCAAAAATGAAAAGCAGGGGCCTTTTTGGCCAAGCATCACATGAACACACCTATGACGCTTTTCTTTCTTCCATTACTTGTCTATAAGGCACTGTTAGAAGTGGTGACTGAAGCATAAAATAAAACATCTACTAGCATTTTTCTATGCTATCACTATATAGCATTTACTGTATAACACTGAGAAGTCTTATGCTCTTGACATTCACCTTGGCAAAACTGCTTTGATGATTTTGTTCTTAACAGTAATCTTTGTTCTTAACAGTAATCTTTGTTCTCTGATGTGTAATGATAATAACAACCACACTAATAATACTGGCAAACAACATTTAATATGTGTTATTATTACTGTCTTATAGGTTTTATACTGTTTGTCTATGTGTGCTGATACTGAGGGCTGGCATATGGTAGAGGAATTTGACCTATCATAGCTCCATGTGGGTTGGGATGTTCTAGGGATAGAGCAAGGTAGAAAAAATGACTAATTGATTCTAAAGGGAGACCAATTCTTCTCGTGTTGAATAAAAACATTGGTGAAATTGTAGTTGTCTAAAAACATAATAAAACACTTGTTCATGTTATAATAGAGGGAATTCAAGAATCATATGTATGATAGGACTTGCATGGTTCTCAAACCCAACTGCACAGTAGAATCAATGGAGGTTTTTTAGAAAGTGCTTGGGCCCCAGCTCTTGACCAGTTGAAATCCCAATATGGGAGTATGGCCCACAACTTCTATAGTCTTGCAACCTCTTCGGGTGATTCTGATGTATAATGATTTTTAAGTACCATTGAGCTAAACTCCCCTCAGGTCCTTTCTACACCCAGGATAGATTGACTATAAATTCTCACAAAATTGGTAACTGTTGTGAAATTTAAAGACCTCCGGAAATATTTTTCTCCATAGTGTTTATGAAAGTACTGGACAATACAAATGGAAAAGCCATAAAAGTGTATGTTCATAATCCCTCTTATTGATTTTCATGGTAGCCAAGAGCACTAGGGTAGTGGTTCTCAACCTTACTAATACTGCGACCCTTTAATACAATTCCTGTCGCGCCCCACAGGTTGAGATCCGCTGCATTAGGGTACCTTGTGTGGAAGCCACTAATCTGTACTAACAGAAAGGGGGCAGAGAAAACACATGAAATGCTAAGGCAACTTCTGGAGCCTTTCCATCTGCTCTTGCAGCATGCCTTTCCTTGTTCTCTTCATTTGGCCTTAGCTTGCAGATAACTATTAGCCTTGGCTAATGAAACTTAAGGATTTTATTCTCCCCAGCTACATCTTATCTCAACCGGATGCTTTTGAAAATCCTCAAATCTTCTTAATACAGAAAAGTAAATCTTTTACTGTTGAATTTTAGGCACTTTGATGCAACTGTCGCATAAATGTCTGGAGACAAAGGAACTTTCTGTATCTGTCAGCTCCCCACATATTTTGACCCTCAAACTCACTCTCACACACATAATTTTTAAAGTTTTGTTTCTATGTGAAATGTCCTGATATTTTTATTCTATTCCATATATTTGTGTTCTTCTAAAGTACTCATTATGAACCCACCAAATTTATTTCACAACTCACTGCTGAGTCATGAGTCATGATTCATGGTTTTAAAAAATTACAAGTTGTCCTGGGATGTGAGGAGAACCTTGTATTTGATGAAGCAGGACATTCCATCTAAGTTGAAATAGGCTTCATTATAACCCTGAGCTGACAAGAATAGTGACCTCACGGTTGATGACTCTCCCTTTTATTTTTAGTACCACATTTCAGCGTTGCTGGTAATAAGCTCATGACTCCTTTTTGGGTAGCAAGATGCCATGTTCTACACTGAGCACATGACCCCAAAATAAACAGATCATGCTTCATGCCAGCACGTCTGGAAACTTGATTCTTTTTGAGCAAATATGTGTCTGATATTTGTTCTCTTTATACAGTTTTACTCCCTATAAAACTTCACCCTATTTACTGTTTGGTGTTCATAAACTCTTGAATTGATCAAATCTTTTCGTAACACTTTTCCCCCCCTCAAACAAATATTTTTACAAAAATCAGCATCGTTTTAGATGATTTTTTCAGAAATTCCTAAACAAGATTCGTAGTCATCTGAAATTGTTGATTTTTGTATAAATCTATAGTGTTTTGGAAAGAATGCTACTATTTTTCACAGTTTTTTTTTTAACTGACATCTCCCCTTTATCTCCTGGATTTTCTATATTAACGCATGTATTCATTTAAATCACCAAGAGGTAGTAGTTTAGTTCCTCTTTATTCTCTGTAGAAACTGCTACCTGAAACGTAGAGTCATCCAGTCATGACTGTCTTTGTAGTTTCTTAGACATCATGAAGGCCTGTATATTACTGGTGTTTACTTTGGTACTGTATTGAGTACAAAAGATAAGATATTCAATTGACTTTATTCTTCATAGACTTGATCTTTAGAGATAAAGCTCGTGATACAACACTTGCCTCTGACTTTCTGGAGAAGAATTGAATACAGATTTACCATCATCAACATTTTTATACAAATACCAATGAAGGAATTGTGTGGGGAGTCCCTAAGGGGCTTTCCGAGCAGAGATGGCATAATCTTTATAAAGGTCCAATCAATTAACAGCAAATAAAATGCTTTATGGTGGCAATTCAAAGTAACAATTATTTGTTTTTTTCAAAAACAGCTCTTGTCATTGATATGACAGGTTTTGTCATTATATTTCTAGTTTTCTGTGTTTGCTTTGGATTCTCAATGATTTTTAAAAAATAATTTTAAAACTCATTTTGCTATATTCATTTTAAGCAAAGTCACTTTACTAATAGCTCCTAGCATCATTTTCAAATCCCTATATTAGGGTCATTATTTTTAGAGAGGACTTGAGGGATTTATAAAGGAGAAGTTTTTAATGTAAATTTATAATATAATTCAAGAGATTACAATTTTTCTGTTACAAGTATTATTGTACATAGTGACCAATAGGATTAAGAATTTACAACAAAATTTATTTATTTTACCCAATAAAGTTGTTTGAAAAATAAACATTGTAGTAAGGAATATACATATATATTTGGAGGGGGGCTTTTTTGGAGTATGTATATCATACATATATTTAGCCTAGAATGAGATAGGAATATTTGAATTGAATCCCATGAAAGCAATACTGGATCTTATTCCCTTTTTATTCACATGTCTTCATCTAAAGTTTAAATGTCTGGCTAACGATTAGGTACAACTTCTGTACCTCACTTCAATATGAGCCTCTTTTTTTCATCTCTCCTTGTTAATTATATTACTGTGATTTCTCCTTTGTCCATTCTAGTTTCTATAATATCAGAGAGAGATCGGTCAAAATAGTGATGTCTTAAATTTGCTTAGTCCAATCCACTAATCTTCTTTTTTTTTTAATAATTCTATTAAATCATAATCGTGTACATTGGTGCAATCATGGGGTACAATGTGCTTACTTCATATACGATCAGAAATATTTTGATCGTACTGTTAGAGATAGCCTTCATGGCATTTTCTTAATCACTATATGAAGACATTGATACTCTACATTTAATAAGTTTCACCAGTACCCTGTTAAGACGCACCGTAGGTGTGATTCCACCAATTGCCCTCCCTCCACTCATCCTCCCCTCTCCCCTCCCCTCTTTTTCCCTTTTCCC
>CAUYON010000509.1:0-17029 GCA_963573935.1 Arctocebus calabarensis
TTAAGCTGGGCCTGAGACCTGGCCAGTCCTGGGCCCTGACAAGTGGTGTCAGAAGTGACAGGTGACACAGCTCCCTGCAAGGACTGCAGTGCAATTGCTGGGCACAAGCAGAGCCAGACAGACACAAGCAGTCACCCGTGCGTTTACCACTTCAGCACACTGGTGACCGTGAGCGCCTCCTGGCTTCATTTTCCTCCTCTCCTGACTTCAGCAGGACAGTTTGGTGGGACATTTCAGGAGACTCAGACTTGGCATACGCTTCTTGGGCTGTCCAGTCCTGCCTTTTATAGCCCCAGGAGCTGGGACCACCATCTGCCCTTGTGTGTCAGAGCCTTGGGGCCAGTGCAGGTAGAAGCTGACAATCCCAGCTTGAGGAAGCAGAGTTGGGCTTCTCATGTATTTTTCAAACATAATTTAAATTCTCTCCATAACCGACAAGCCAGTAAAGGGAAGGCTGAGCCCAGCTGAGAGCAAAGAGGGGAAAGTGATTTTAGAAATCATGAGGGTGGTGGGTGAGGGCTACAAAAAATTGCAGCCCAGTTATTACTTTCCAGAGAAGGAAGGATGTCCTTGGGTAACTATTAGAAGATATTACGCAACTGAAATATAGGGATGCACACGGCCTGTGTTAAAATTGGGCTATCAGTACTGCTCAGCAGCTTTGGAACCTCAAGCAAAAAAGGGACCAGGATTTCCTGTCCCGTAACTTGGTGATTAATGGTAGCACTCTCACAGGGCCGTGGAGGGGATTACAAGAGATGAAGATTATAAAAATACGACACCGCTTGGACCTATTCCGAATGCTCAATGAGCTCTAGCTGGAAAAAAATACATGTACAGAAAATGTATTTGTGTCCATATGTCTCACACACACACACACACACACATACACATACACACACAGGGGACGCTCACCCTGCCTGTGGCCGATGGAACCGACAGCCACCGCTGGGCTGAGCTGGGGCCGCTGCTCTTCACAGTGTCCCTTCTTACAGACTTGTCTACTCCTCTCTGTACTATTCTCTTTGTCTTTACATTCTTCTCCCTTGAGGCCTGACAATGAACTTCACAAACTCTTCCTAGGAAAGGTGCTTCGAAAGGTAGACCAGCTGCTGGAGTCAGTGCACACCTTCCCAAGAGGGGGACTTCGCAGGGCTGATGTTCAGCAATGAGGTATGTGGCACTTTGTCTGGGACAAATTAGCGAACTTAATTGTCTGACCTCCCACGATGGCATCTCTGTTGGCTACTCCAGAGAGAGTTCCAAGATTGCTTGGAAGGGTACACTAGGTGCACAGCTGCCCTAGAAGGTGACTGTGGTGATATTCAGCAACCTTTTCTAGGAGAAGTTCACAAACTCAATTGTCTAACCTTGTATATTCGTTTTTCTTCTTGGTTCTTTTCTCTTGGTGACCTCTTCCCTTCTTGGTATCGACAATTGATTCATTTAAAGTCTGGTTTGTCATCTGAAAGTTCTTCTTTACTGCTAGAAACACCCACCCTTGTTCAAATGCAGTCATGAGACCTGGTTCATATGAAAGATGGGATTTGGCAAAATGTGCTTCTAATTCACCTGTTACTAATGACTTGAGGTCTTCACATTAATAAACCACTGAAAACAGAAGCAAGCACTAGCCAAGGGGGATGGGGCTGCTGCTCTCCATCTGAGAGGATTCCGGCACATTCCACTGCCACGACAGCCTTCATCAGAACATGCAGGTTGGCCGTGGGAGGGTAGAATGTTCTTCCTTCCACTCAGTTCCAGCAGGGTCAGCTCTGAGGGGTTTGCTCCAATCTGCCTTGGTGTGCAGGAGAATTCTGGGCACAGAGAAACATTTCCACTCATGGTAAATTTATAGAGAACTGGGTCATACAGGATAAGCAATGGAGCCTATAAAAGGGAGGTATCCACAAAAATGGGAGATTTTGTTGGTTTGTAGGACATGGTTGCGAGTCTGCGTCAGAGTGTCCTGTGGGTGTGGCCGTGTAGTGGGATATCACACCCATGTGCTTCTCGCCTTTGCTTTTCTTCACGACAAGCATGACGTAGACGCACTTAAATAGGTCTGTGCAGTTATTTGGGGAAGAAATTTCACCTGCTCATTTATGAAAGCCACACATACGAAGATGGAATGCAGAAAAAAAGGAGACCTGAGAGAGACGCCCTTTTATACTTGGAATTTCAGTAATTCATTTCATCCGTATAAAGGAACTGGTTTTTGTTGCTTTCTTCTGTTATTACTCTTTCATTTTTCTGGAACATTGATGACAAAGAGGTAAATTTAGTAAAATTTCTACAGTAGAGAAAATGAAAATCTTCTGAGTATCTTTTCTTCCTATTTGTTTACTCAGTTGCTACCATTTGTATTCATGGTGACATAAGTCATTTCAGAGTTGAATGAATGTGACGTTTAGCTGAGAATGATAACTTCAATGTCTGCAATTCTTGTCATTGCAGGGAAAGCCAAGTGCAATGCCCATTATTCACAGTCCTGTGCAAGGACACCAGTTATTCTGCAAAATCTAAGTCTGTGTTCAGTGTCTTTGGATGAACCTTGTTTCACTTCTAGTGATTTTCCCCACCACTGTTGTATTAACCAAAGCTTGTGTCTGGGAATGTGCTTAAGGCATAGCAGCTCACAGTTTTCTGGAAAGTGCTGGTATTTCCTTCTATTACCCTTCCTGAAGTGTGTTTCTGAGTCCTCATAATTTCTGATTTCCTGAGTGTCTACCCTGAAATGGATTTTGCTCTTTCTCATTCAGTCACTGTGCGTGCCACACCTAGTGCACATGACAGGGACAGGATGTTCACCTCCCCACTGTGCTGGGTGACTTCTCAGACACTAAGTCTCGGGATGCAGGTCACTCACGGCCAGAGGCTGGGAAGCTATTGGCATCTCCCAGCTCTTCAGGCCAAGTTCCATTGTCCCTAATCAAGTATGCTGAGGACGCTGGGACTGGGTTGGATAAGCAGGTCAAGTTTGGACTTAAAGTCTGAGGAGCTGGGCAATTGGCAGCTCTGTGTTAATCTATTTGCATTTATATCTTATTTAATATCAAAAACCCTGTAAGGCAGGTTCTATTATTATATAGAAGACTGCAGACCAGCCAGAGATGGGGAACTGGGTAGCGTGCAGGACTGGAAGTAGCAGGTGAGAGTCTGGGCGACTAGGCAGAAGGCATGTTGTGTACCTCAAATCTGGAGTATCGGGGCCCATGAGCCAAGGTCCAGAGAACAGTCAGGAAGCAGGTGTGGGTGAGAAGGGGGCCAGTAGAAAGCTTTGACTCCAGCCTGGGCGTCCATGGCAGGTGGCCCTAGGATGGGCAGGGGCTGCTCCCAACAGTGCACTTTCCTGGTGCAAGTTCAGGTGGTGAAATCAGCAGACAGTGGCTCATCTGAGAATGCCCAGGATTCCCAAGGTTGTGCACAGAGCCTCCGGTCTGGTGGGGACAGAACTTCCCAGGTTTTCACTGCAACTCTGATAGTGATACTTGCAATGCTGTTTGACAATGGTGACTTAACAAGATATGGCGTTTCTGTACATTGTGTATACACATGGATGCTTTATTTATGAATTGTCTAGGGAGGGGATGACACATTTGTAACAGGACACCCCCTATTCTCAGGTCAACTGGGTGGTGTGACTAAATGGTGATGTCACCCCAGCCAAGCCTCGGAGTCCTTCTTAACATGGAACTGGCAGCCCTTTCCTACAGACTGTAACAAAGCTCACTTGCTGTCCTCTGGTCTAGAAAATGTAATGACAAGATTCACATAGCCAGGAATCAACCTTTCTAAAGTGCTGGCCCACAAGGGCTTCTTGAATAATAGCCGCTGTGCATGCACAATGCAGGTTGGGGGATTGCCGCTTTGGCTTTGCTGGCATGTGGGATGGGCCACCTGGCCCTGAAGGCTTCCTCCAGTCCGTGCTGAGAGAGCCAGGGGGTTCCCTGCTTTCCCTGCCCGCGCCCGCGGTCCCAGATTCCGCATGAAGCTATACCGTCGTTACTGTAAAGCACTTCTGTGCGTGTCACCCTGTCGGGTAGGCAGCAGCATTACCTCACTTCAGAGAAGAGCGCGCTGAGGCTGAGAGAGCTTGAACTCTCGCCCAGAGCATGGCGGGGCGGGGTGGGAACCTGGGTCTGTCTCACTCCCATGTCCATGACTGTTCCATGATCTGAACCCAGGTTTCTGAAAAGCTCAGTTTGTGCTATGGGACTGGACAGTGCCATAACTCGAGTGACCACTCTGTTGACGCTGTTTTCTCCTTCAGTTTTCTGGGGGTCCTCAGTCACAAGGCTGCTGGGGAGGGTCCAGGACATCGGGGGCTGGGGCTAGAACCCACACAAACCCTGCACTGGAAACGCCTGGCGCCTGCTCTGCCTGGGACATGCTTATTTTGTTAGTTATTTTTATAGAAAGTAACATATTTTGCTTGGTTTTGGAGAGGAGGGATTGAAGGACCTGGGGGTGGCTATGAAAGAGATGAAGAAACTCAAGTTAAATAGAGCTTGGACTAGATTTCGAAGATCAAAAGGTTAACAGGACTGAATTTAGGTAAATTTGTCCTCTCCACATTGCTTGAAATATGATGCTTTGTGTGTGCAAATGTTAAAAAAAAAAACATAATAAAAGTTAATGGCTGTGAAGCTGTAACAGTTCAGGATCACTTTTGTTATTATTAACATCAGTCGAACACCCTTGGAGAAATTACTAGACTTTTAGCTCCTCTGTCATTGCCATTGGAATAGGAATAAATGCCGTTTTCCTCTGGTTATTAATTCAGCTTTGAGCAATGGAACATCAGCAAGACACTGTAAATAATCCCAAATGCTGCGTGATCACTGCCGTGGCCAGAAAACATCAGTATTAATGAGACTTGGTCTTGGCCATTGGCACAAGTGCTGTAGGCTTTAGGCAGAATTGCCATGAATGACTGAATCATAAGCTTATGTTGGAAACAAATAATTTTACTCCCAACCTCACCACAGAGATTGCGAGGCACCGTCTTCATTTCATTTTGGATGTGTTGACAGGCTGATGAGGAGCTGTGGCCACTTGTCACATCGTCCCACTCGACAGTGATCAGTACCATCTCCTTGCGCATTTTTGTGATCTGGCAGCCTGGGCTGCTGTGTCCGTGGATGGGCAGAACTCTCAGGGAGAAGCAATGTGACTTTGCTATTGTCCCTGAGTCTGGGAATTCCATGTGAGCTGGGTTGGACACCTGTCCCACACTCCTGCCATCAGCCCGAGGTTCCCGCTAAGGATAGTAGTTTGGTACCCTCAGACTAGCACATTAAGTGCTGATCAAAAAGTTAGGGATGACGTGCTTCTGATCTAAGCCTGATTATTTTTAAACTTAAAAATTTTAAACCACCATGGTAGAATTTCTAGGACACCAGGAGTCTTGGGAGTGTGGGAATGTTTCTATGCTGCTTCTTTGCCCTCTGCTCTAAACACTATCACTCAACATTCAGAGGTGCCCATGTTCATTTCAGGTCCTGCCGGAGCGCTCAAGATGTGACTGGGTGTGGGGAACCATCTTTGAGTTTGGGAGAACTTTTGCCTGCTGTGCTACTTCCTGTTACGTGTGCAAGGGAGAAGGATTAGCGAGAGAGCAAAATGCAGGTGCAGGAGAATCGCTCAGAGGAACAGGAGGGAGCGGTGGATGGGGAGGAGGGACGGCATCCCGGACACGCGGGGACGTGGGCCTTTGCTCGCTGTTGGCAGGGCTCCTCTGTGACAGAGTGAACGCAGATGCAAGTCCAAAGGCGAGGCAGTCTGCTGTGTGGCGTTTCCCAGCAGTCTCACGCAGCCCTGCCAGTGTGTTGGGCAGTGAGCACAGACTTGGGTTTTTATAGCAGTTTGATTTTGTCAAGTGATAGAGCAAAGTGAGAAGGGGACAGGTGAATTGAAGTTTGTCACCCTGACTGATTACGGACTGTAGGTTGGGTAAAGAAGTCGGTAAGGACAGAGGATGGGGAGGAGAGGAAAAGGCAAGATTAATAGATCCTGCAGGGGCTGAAGAACTGTAACTGACTCAGTGTAAGGAAGATGCTGGAAAACGCAAGGTTGTGTGAGGAAACTGATCAAAATAGCATACGGAGGATGACGAGGTCTAGAAAGGGGGAGGCTGAGGAAGAACAGAGGTCAGATCTTTGCAAGGGGGGATGTTGAGGAATGGACAAAATAGAAGGCTGGGGGTTTATCTCCAGGGATAGTGAGCCCCTGAATAGGGCTAATGAGCACGCCATTAGCTGAGAGCTGATCTCCAAGGAATGAGTGGCCGTGACCGGGAGTCAGTCAGGGATGGTGACAAGCAGGGTAGGTAAGTGGTATAGTCTGATGGGATGAAACTCAAAGCTGGTGTCCTGATGGAGAGAAAGGATGCTCATCCTGGGGGTGGGGTGGATACCGTGACAAGTGCTGTGGATGGGTCACACTCACCCCCAGGGCCAGGCGGTGTGGACGAGGGGTGCAGAAGAGCAGACACCAGCACAAAGGGGCATGTGATGATCTTGAGACTGACTGTTAAACGGGAGGAAAAAGCAAGTTGCAAAATAGTCCATGTGAATGAGCTGTTTGGTCAATAACAAATGTGCAGAAAATGAATGATGTCTCCTCAAAACTACAACGGTAGTTACCCCTGTGTGGTGGCGTGGAGGGGAACGTTCCTGTCCCGTTTTCCTACTTTGCAAGATCTCACAGGACAATGTACGTGCCCATTCAGGACCACAGGGCCTGGCTTTGATTCTGACACGTGGCATCCGTGTGGCCACGGGCGAGATAGATCCGGAGCTTCTCTAAGCCTCCGTGTTTTCCGTCTATACGCGAGGAGTGGGTAATATCTGCCTGGGGGAATGCAGAGGTGACTCGAGAAAAGCCAGTGCAGGATCCCGTGAGACACATGGGAAGCACGAAGAAGTAGCAGTTAGTGTTACTATCGTGTTTCACATCACGGATAGAGATTGCTTTTCGATTAAAACCACACAGGGATATTTTTAAAACGACTTAGTTGGGATATGGGCCTGGAGGGATGGTCACCCCCAAGTCCATCCAAAAAGTGTCTGGAATTAATAAAGTAACAGTGGAATGAGTGACATTGGCAGAGAGCCAAACAGATTCCTGTGGATTTTATTAGGTTTGAATCAGAATCTGTGAAGGGCTTCTTTTCAGCTCGGAGGGAGCCAGGGAGCCAGTGGCGTGTGGCGATGCTTCTTCATTCCGCTGTTGAATTTCTGGGGTGTTCCGTGTGCCGTAATTTACCCCCAGTGCCAGGGAGCCTCTGCCTGCTGAGGGTAGGGCTCTCCTCCTTGGAGAATCCAAACTGAGGAGACTCTTACCCTCAAATTCTACGGGGTCACAAGAGGGGCCAACGGCATTGAAGTGGGATTGCCGATGGCACTGGCTGTGATACACTGGCAGGAGACCTGGGGCCCTTCTGTCACACATGATGCTTCGATTTCCAGCCCCTCCTCCAAGTCCCCAACAATCAGGAAGGACTTCCTTTCCAGTTGGGATTTCAAATAAAGCTGGGTAATGGGGCGGGTAATGGCCCCTTTTTCTGTGGAGAGCTGGAACCTTAAGGCGGTTCTATTTGTGGAATCAAATTTGGACCCTAAATGAGTCTCCACTCCAGATGACTGAATCAAACTTTCAAGTGTCTTTTCATGCTTGAAGCCATAGGCCCGGGCAGATGTGTCCCCTCTCTCTCTCTCTCTGTTGTGCTGTTTCTCTGTTTGTGGGAAGTCTGATCTGCAGTCACAGCTCTTGTCTTTGAATCACATAAATTAGGAGAGCACGTGTGATGTCCTGGAATGATTTAGATCCCTGGTTGTCCCCACTGGGCATCAGGAGGGCGTTCTCAGTTCAGATGGTTGTCTGGGAGGGGCCTGGATGACAAAAAGAAATTCTTACTATATGAAAATGATTTGAAACAGTCATTTCCCCCTCAGTTCTTTTCCTCTGCTTACATATCTGTCCCCTGAGATCAAGCAGAATACATAACCCCCAGTTACACCTGCTAACCATCCTCCTGTGCCCCTGCGAATGCAGGGCTGTGTGTGCTGTTTTTGCAGCCACTGTGTTTGTGCTGGTGTCTGACACAGTGGCCTCCCTCTGAGTACAAGGTCTGGGAGTAATTGACCTGCTGTGGGGTGTAGTAACCTGCCTCTTGTACTTTTATAATTTGGATAAAACTCTCTCATTGCCCTTCCTAATTTATACTTAGGAGCTGTTTTTAGAGCTCTTCTTCATCTTTTTTTTTTTTTTTTCCTGAGACAGAGTCTCAGTCTGTCACCTTGTATGATGTCACATGGCACCATTATAACTCACAGCAACCTCAATATTTTGAGCTCAGGCAATCCTCATACCTCAGCCTCCCCAGCAGCTGGGACTATAGGCACCTGCCACAATGCTCTCTGGATAATTTTTCTATTTTTAATAGAGAAGGGGACTCAATCTTGCTCAGGCTGGTCTCAAACTCCTGAACTCCAGCAATCTACCCTCCAGAGTGCTAGGATTACAGGTGTGAGTCACCAATCCCAGCACTATTGAGTTTTTTATGATACTAAGTTAATTTCTTTACCTCTGTTTAGCCAAAATGCCTTTGGGCAAACATATAATGTCCCTTTCATCTAATCTTGGAGGAAAGGAGCTATGAATTAAAGGGACGTGTGACTTCCTTCCCTGGAAAAACTACTAACCTAGGACATATTTATACACTTGCTTGCCTCTATTCTTAAAAAAACTCAAACTCATGCCACACAGGGTCAATAAAAGTTTATTTGTCTTGACATGTGTGCCTCTTGGTATTATTTTTCTCTAGTGAAGTTTAGATTTGCACCTTGCATTGGCTGAAATTATTGTTATAGAAGAAATACTATTAAAGAAACAAAGTGATTAGTTTTAAATATTAGATTAGATATAGATTACTATTAGACCAATTTAAGACTGCTGTCAATTTCAACTTAAAGGTTCAGGTTTTTTGTCTTTGTTCCCTCCTTCCTTTTATTCTTTTTCTTCCTTCTTTCCCCTTCCTTCCTTCCTTCCTTCCCTTTCATTTATTTTTTTAGAAAGAGTTACAAATACATTTCACACAAAATATCACACGACTTTAGAACCTTCTTCTCTGGGCATCACTTACCATTCTGGGTGGGGGTTCCCCTAGATGCAGAAATGCACCTGTTCCCCTAGATGCAGAAATGCACCTGTTCAATGACGTTCTGTGACTTCACAACTGGCCACCGTGCTGGCTTCCTAACCTGATATTGCTGCCTTTGATGTTCCTTCCTTGAAGATCATCAAGCACACGGCAGTATTAATTTTCTATATTAAATTTTCTCAATGACCAGTTTCAACAAAGTCTCAAAGTCCCTTCAGGGGAACCGTCATTCTAAAGAGGACACTATAAGGTCTTTCTTTCCAGCTAAGACTTGCTAAGGTCTGACTTCCAAGCTCCTGTCCCATCTTAGGTCCCTGAAGCAAGTGGATTCCACCTGGTCCCCAACAACCAGATGCATTTTTAACTCCAGACATTTACTCTTCCACCCCCAGGTTGCCTTTCCCCCCCATCTCATACAAATCCTACCCACCCCTGACGTTCAGCCCCAGTGCCTATTTTTCTAGAAAGCTTTTCCTACTAGCTTCAGTTCTTACATTACTGAAATTCCTTCAGGGTGAAAACACTCTCATATATGGGAACTCAAAACATCTACACTCACGCCACTTACAGGGACCTTAAGCTGCCCTGCACTAGTCTGATATTTTCATCACCACGCTTTCCTATGCCAGGAGCCCTTGCCGGGAGATTAAACACTGAACATTGAAAATTAACTTTATTTGCAAGAAGTTCTGGAATTTCCTGGAAAGAGCTAAACAAACACCAAACAATTAGACTTTTTAAAAGAGGAGCCTGGCTATAAGTGATCCTCCCACCTCAGCCATCCAAAGTACTGGGATTACAGGCATGAGCCACTGTACCCAGGAAATTTGTTGAACGTTTTAATAGACAGCATCGAACAATAGTTTATGCTTGCTGTGTCCATCAGTCCTAAACTATGAAATGATTTTGTCATCATCCCAGTCCTAATAAACACTTTTCTTCTGTGAAATGTTCCCCTCAAATCAAATCTTAAAGCTCAGAAGTACCTGACCTTACCCTTTCTCTGAGGAGGTGCTGCTAGACCTCTGTGGTGGTGGCAGCTTCCCTGACTGTGATCAGCAATTCACTCAGCTTTGTGGTTGTGGTGGTGTTTCTGAGGCATAATACAAATCCCTTTGTGCGGTCACCTATATAAATAGGATGAACTGACACCCAAAAGGCTTGGATGTAGAGTCTGCTGACTCCCCCCCTGACCAAGAGGTCGTGAGGGGTTTATTGCTCACTGAGTGAGGTTGCTGGGGAGAGCAGGCCAGGCTCTGGGCACGTCTGAGAGCAGAGAGTGGCTTGGCTTCTGCGGTGCAGGGGGAAGCCTCCCGTCCGTAAGAACTCATGTAGACTAGAGTTTGCACAATTCGAGCTACCCCCTGGTATCACAGGAGGAAGCATTTGGGCTTTCTTAGTCTTCCAGATGTGGGGAAAAGGGTAGGGGGCATGGTGAGGCCTGAAAGCAGCTTTCAGTCAAACTCCAGAAATGGAGTCATTTTTGGAGTCTTTATTACACCTCTACTCACCCCTCCTTTCTCTCCCCCTTCATCTTCTTCAGCATCTCAGAGTCCCATGAATTCTCTATTCACACACGCAAAGGGTATTGAGGGAATACAAACATTAACAGCTATTCCACTTGATGTTAGTAAGACTCTCACATACATGGTTATAGTGTGCAATGCCAACACTGAAGATGAGGCACTATACCAAGTCGTGGGGCATAGACCCTAAGGAGAGCCCCCCGACCAGGCTTCTGGCCTTTGTGCCCTCACATAATCCGTGAGTGTGAAGAGGACCCACGGCTTGCTTTAAGCCAATAGAACATGGCTAAGGTCAAGGTGTTTTGCAGATGAAATTAAGGTCTCAAGTCAGTTGATTATAAGTTCACTGAAAGGAAGGTTATTGGGGATGGGCAGGGAGTTAATCAATGAAACCCTTAAAAGGTTGGGGAATCAGGCCTTCCCTGACAGGGAGGGTCCCTTGCTGGCTTCGAAGAGGTAAGATGTCATGTTGTTCAAGAGTCTGTGAAGATGACCAGACAGCTGGGAGCTCTGGGGGCCTTCTGGGGCTGACAGTCAGCAAGTATGCTGGAAGCTCAGTCATATGACTGTAAAGAGATAAATTTGACCAACAACCTGGATTGTTAGATTCTCCCCAGTCAAGCTACCAGATGAGAACACAGCCCAGACAACTTCGAGATTTCAGGCTGATGAGAGCCTAAGCAGAAAGGCCAGCTAAGTTGCACCTGTAGCCCTGACCCATGGACACTGTAAGCTTATAAAGACATGTTGTTTGAAGATAGTACATTTGTGGTCATTTGTGGTAGCTTGTTATGCAGTCATAGACAACCAGCACACATGCATGAAAGTAATAGTTTATTCTCAACTTGTCTTAAGAGTATATTAATAAGGAAAAGGCAGTTAGCATATTAAAGTGTATTTAAAAAATTCTCTTCGTTATAAAGAAAAGGGACTGGGACTCTGCTTCAATGCCTTGCACATTTTGCTTTCTAGGGGACCCTGTCTCTCCTGATCAGGCTTTCCTGTGGTATCCAAGTCCTCAGTACTGTTCCTGGAAGGTAGGCAGCTGGGACGATCTGGCTTTCTGATTCGACCCACAGATGTCACAAATATTACCTCCCTTAATGAAAGACTTGTTCTAATTACACACTGGCTATTGGATTCATTCCAGCCTCATGACTTTCCAAATTATCTGTATCAGAACATAAACCTTCCCAGGTATATGGCACTATAAAACATAACCTAAATTAACTTGGCCAATGGCTTCATACCCTGTAGCTGAATATTTGCTAGCTAATATTTGCACAAGTCATTACCACCCATTTTGTGTGTTTAGACAGCTTATCTCTCATTTCTCCCCATAATTAGCATTGTATATACAACCAGTCTTTCTTTTGCTGCCTGGCACAGCCCCTCTGGCAGGGGCTGGGGGCAGTGGCTTACCTTGCACTTGTTTATGGGGTGAGTGACTTGCCTGAGGCTGCCTTGCAGGTCGCCTAAGGCAGTGAACACGAGATCTGGAGTGATCCACAGCTAACATTTTTTTCTTTCTCATAAGACTGTCTATTTGCTTGGGAAAATAGTCAGCTCATCCTCTTTCAAATTTGCTTATAGTTTGCAAAGGCAGCAGCCTTATCAATCTTCTAGAGACTATTATGATGGATACTACATGAAAACAACCTGTGGGCTTCTAGGTCCATAAGTGTAGGCTTTGGACTGAACGACATTTTAGAGAAGAAATCATTTTATTTTCTTTTGTTTTTAACTTATTTGAGTTTATTTTTTTGAGACAGAGTCTTGCTTTTGTCCCCCAGGCTGGAGTGCGGTGGCATTAGCCTAGCTCAGTAACCTCAAACTCCTGGGTGCAAGTGATCCTCCTCCCTCAGCCTCCCCAGTGGCTGAGACTCAGCTATCTGACACCATACCTGGCTACTTTTTTCTATTTTTAGTAGAGATGGGATCTCACTCTTGCTCTGGCTGGTCTCGAACTCTTGAGCTCAAGTCATCGTCCTGCCACAGCCTCCCAGAGTGCTAGGGTTACAGGTGTGCGACGCTTTGCTTGGCCTGAATCCTTTTATTAAAGGGAATGCATAAGATGAAGCTTTTCGTGCCATCTTTTGTGCTTAAAAAAAGAACAATCTTGAAATCAGAAGGCCTCAGGTTCCCCACCCTGAGCTTTGCCAGCTTTAATTTCTTATGCTTACTATCATTCACAGTAATCATAGAACATGTCAGATCAGAATCACGTTCAATAAAATCATGAGTGGGCTGAAGTCTACTTTGTGGTAAAGCCTGTTCCCCAACAGTTTATTCTCATCAGTCCCTCCTTTGGGGGAAGCCCTCTGGCGTCTGTGTTAGTTTGCTGGGGCTGCCATAACACGACAGCAGAGACTGAGTGGTTTAAACAACAGACGTTTATGTTCTCAGAGTGCTGCAGGCTGACAGCCCAAGTTGGAGATGTCATCGGCTGTAGCTTCTGCTGAGGCCGCCTTTTCCCTATGTCCTCACAGGGTCTTTCCTCTGTGCAGACTTACCTGTGTCCTAGTCTCCTCTTCTCCTAAGGACCCCAGCCATATTGGATCAGGACCCACCAACAGGCCTTCACTTTACTGTGATCACCCCTCTGAAGGCCCTGTGTCTAAATGCAGTCCCAGGCTGAGGACTGGGGTTAGGAGGATGACATTCCGGAAGGACACAACACAGCCTCATGGCAGCATTCCACTCAGAGTTCAACTTCACAGTGTAACAGGGATGAGCATAAGAGATGGAGGAGTCACTAACAAGATCTGGAGAGAAAGCTGCAGAACTGGTCTCCAGGGACTGCCAAAGTCTTCCTTGGACAGTGGGTCGATGTGGGCCAGGGCTGTTCCCCAGTGGGGGAATCAATGGATACAGGGCCAGAGCCAGTTTTCTCAAAGACCCGAGGAGAGGCAGTGGAAACTTGGAATTCCAATGTCCTAGAGGGCATTTCAGAGGTGGGGATGGGCTCTCACAAGGGAAGGGCGGACAGAAGGAGCAGCCAACCCTGGGCTCCAGCACGTGTGCAGAGAATCACGTTGTGGGGAGACCAGCCATTCAAGGGACCTTAGACAAAAATAACCAGACCCACAGAAGGTGAGGAAGCAAAAGGGCCCAGTGAGACAGGGTTATATGCTGAATGCATGTGTGTCCCCAAACTTGGCGGGAGCCCTGACCTCCAGCGAGATGGAATTTGGATGTGGGGCCTCTAAGGAAGTTTCATAGGGCAGGGCCTTGATCAAATAGGATTAGTGTCCTTTAAGAAGACACACCAGATTTCTGTCCTTCTCCCCGTGTACACATGAAGGAAAGGACTTTTGAGGTACAGCAAGGAGGCCTTGGTCTGCGGGCGGTGAAGAGAGCACCTATCAGGAACTCAATGAACTGGTCAGCACTGTGATCTCGGCCTTTCCAGCCACTAGAATTGTGAGAAAATAAATGTCTGCTGTTGAAGCTCCCCAGCTCATGATATTTGTTAGGGCAGCCCACCTGACTCAACACGGTGGGAGAACAGCCCCACAGTCACCCGGGGAGACCTATTTAAGGAATCCAGGACAGCAGGCCTGGACACCAGGCCCTGTCAAGGGATCAAGTTGATAATAAAGTTGGTTTTGCTTGACTCCCAGGCTATTCTGGTGATCTTTCTGGAGAGTTGGCTGTTGATGCACCCCAAATTAGTTTCTAATGAAAAGTTAAGGCCTCGAGTTGCTTCTCAGACCTATTTTCTACTCAAACATTTTGGCAGAGTATGAGAAATCTAGTCAGAAATATCGGAAGTGCCAATAACTCTGCTTTTGTCTTCCTCTGGTCTGTTATTTTAAAGAGAACCGTCTTCTCAGGAGGCAGAGGGAGTGAGACCGTGTCATCAGGTGTCCCTGGGTGTCCTTAGACTCTTCATGAGCTCCTCGCAGCCCCTCACGGCGTTTATGCCTAGGACCAAAGGACTCAGGCGGCAGAGGCACCTGTAACCACAGGCTGGTCATGGTCTGAGGCCCAGTTTGCAGGGAGGAGTGGCCTGCCCATCTCCCCAGGAGCTGATCTCAAGCTGGGTGCTGGCTACTTAAAGGCACAGTAAATCTCATTTTATGGTTTTTTCATTATTGACCTAAGTGACCACGAAGGGAGCTTGAATCTGCTGAGCATCACAGTCCCCCCACTCACCTCTGAGCTTTGACTCCCTGTGAGCTAGGACTCTCGTTAAGTCACAGAATTTCTTGGGGGTCCACCCTAGTGACATTTTCACAGACATCCAATGATGCTCCCTGACCACTCATTAATGAAAGAAAAGGAGGAAAGACAAACAGGGAGGGAAGAAAGAAAGAAAAGAAAAAGGAGATTCTCCCACAGTTTTGCATGATTTTTGGCCATGGATGACACATTTTCAACTAAATGTGGCTCACACAAATAAAGACATTTACTATCTGCGGTAGGAGAAGTTTGAAAAAAGACAGTTTGGCAGATCAGCCACACTCATGAGGCTGACGTTTCACATCTTTCTCCTCTGTCAACCTCTGAGTGCTGGGAACAAGGCCCACTGTGGTTACCAGATGGCTGGCTGTCCTCAAATGACAGTGTCTGAAAGCAGGAGGGTAGTAGGTGTGGAGAAGTAAAACTCTCCTGGATTTCTCACTGTTCCCATAGACAGCCACAGCCTGCTAACACCCTTCACATATCAGCAGAATCAGATCTGTAGCCTTTTGTTAGTTAATTATTCTGATCCAAAAGAATAGCTGGGATGACAGGTGCCTGCCACAACACCTGGCTATTTTTTGGCTGAAGTTGTTATTGTTGTTTAGTAGGCCCAGGCCAGGTTTGAACTCACAAGCTTCGGTGTATGTGGCTGGTACCCTACTTACTGAACTATGGACACCATAGTTTCTCTTATCTCTTTCTCTTATCTCTCCCAAAGGGTCAAATGGTCACAGGCCAGACTAGGGGCCCAGTCCCAAGGTGCTAGGGAGGCTGGGAAGGGCACGCCTTGGTATTTGCGTTTCAAGGGAGAATGAAGCCAGAATACCTGCAGGTCTCCCCAACTGAGACCCACCTGAGCTATCTTGTTTCCAGGAGAGATTTTATTTATATGCCAAAGGGCTGAAGTAAAAGGTGGGGGGGTGTCTTTACAGAGGGGAGCTGTCTCTTTCTTCTTTTTTTTTAATAAGGAAGGAGCATGGAACAATAATTTCTTTTTGTCTCTTGTCTACAGAGTGTCAAGATAACTGCAAAGGGAAATTCCCATCGGCTCATTTGATACAGCCTTTTCACTAAGAACAAGTATAGGGGAGCAGAGGGGTGAGGCACCTTCTTTACTGCAAGATATTTGTTTAATAAGAAATCTTGGGTGGCACCCGTGGCTCAGTGAGTAGGACGCTGGCCCCATATACTAAAGGTGGTGGGTTTGAACCTGTCCCCGGCCAAACTGCAATAAAAAAATAGCCAGGTTTTGTGGCGGGCACCTGTAGTCCCAGCTACTCGAGAGGCAGAGACAAGAGAATTGCCTAAGCTGGAGGCTGCTGTGAGCTGTGATGCCACAGTACTCAACCAAGGGCGACAAAGTGAGACTCTGTCTCTCAGGCTTGGTGTCCATAGTTCAGTAAGTAGGGTACCAGCCACATACACCGAAGCTGGTGAGTTCAAACCTGGCCTGGGCCTACTAAACAACAATAACAACTTCAGCCAAAAAATAGCCAGGTGTTGTGGTAGGCACCTGTCATCCCAGCTACTCAGGAGGTTGAGGCAAGAGAATCGCTTGAGCCCAGAAGTTGGAGGTTGCTCTGAGCTGTGATACAAAAACACTCTACCGAGGGTGACAAAGTGAGATTCTGTCTCTCAGGCTTGGTGGCCATAGTTCAGTAAGTAGGGTGCCAGCCACATACACCGAAGCTGGTGAGTTCAAACCTGGCCTGGGCCTGCTAAACAACAATAACAACTACAGCCAAAAAAAAGCCCGGCGTTGTGGCAGGCACCTGTCGTCCCAACTACTCAGGAGGCTGAGGTAGGAGAATCACTTGAGCCCAGAAGTTGGAGGTTGCTCTGAGCTGTGATACCACAACATTCTACAGAGGGTGACATAAATGAGACTCTGTCTCAAAAAAAAAAAAAAAAAATCTCATTCTGACCCAGAACAACTTGTTTTACATATTTAGGAAAAAATGAATAAAGATGACGAGTAAAACCCAGCAGTAGGGTAGGTTCTCTCTTCCTCTCTTCTCAATCTTTCTCTCTCTCTCATCATGGAGGAAAATCTTTCCTAGAAACCTCCTCTGCAGAATTTCATTGGCCTGAACAGCTGGATCATGAACCCAATCCCAGCCGAGGAGGTGTGTCCCTGGTGTGCTGTGTT